>JAVDBV010060091.1:0-11606 GCA_032619315.1 Piper longum
GGCTAAATGGGCCTCGAACACTGAACTCAATCAAACTAGGCCCACAGGGGCATAAATCGAGTGATCTAAAATTCCTATGATGCATGCAAATGATGTACCCATAAAATCCCAAATGGATACTAAACGCCGCAACGGCCTAAATCTAGGCCTAAAATCATGTCTAACACATACAAACAAATCCGTATACCTGAGCATACACTGATAACTCGTGATTTTATTATCTACATGTCTGGCATAATCAACCACTATAACATGCTCATACGGCCATCTAGACCCATACTCATAATCTGAAACTAGTTTGGCTCCATCTCGCTCAAACCAACTCGATACTGACCCAAATAGGGAAAACTTAAATCGGGTAAAACCCTGACCGAAAATGGGGTTTTACACCATAAGCTTTGAATGAGAATGTCAGAATGGACCTAACAACCCATAATCTCATAATGGACATGTCAGAATGGATCTGACAGCGCATAAGCTCTAAATGGACATGTCAAAATGGACCTGACAGCGAATAATCTCATAATGGACATGTCAGAATGGACCTGACAGCCTATAAGCTCTGAATGGACATGTGAGAATGGACCTGACAACCCATAATCTCATAATGTTCATATCAGAATGGACCTGATAGCCCATAAGCTCTGAATGGATATGTCAAAATGGACATGACAGCCCATAATCTCATAATGCACATGTCAGCATGTACTTGACAGCTAGATATGTCAGAATGGACCTGACAGCAAGTAACGGACATGTCAGAATGGACCTCACAACCAATAATGGACATGTAAGAATGGATCTGATAGCCAAAAATCTCATAATGACCTAAGAGATAATGAATAGGGTTTTTATTGACTTGTTTTATTTCATTATACGGCTTAGTAGTTTAATCAGTAACGCGGAATTCCCTCCGCAGGTTAGTAGTGTTGGACCGAAAAATAAAAGACTGCTAGGCGGTTCTTCCATCGACTCAGGTCTGGCGAACGGATAATAAGTGGACTTCCTTTTTATTTTCTTGTCTTATAAAAGGGCTGTGGGGAACGGTCCGAGACTATGGGACGGTTATTATTTATATTGGTGTATGAAACATGAGTTAGTTTGATAAGTTGTAAATTCTAGACTTATTTGTTCATTTACCATTTTAACTAACACCCGGTCCGGTTTGGGCGGGTCATTACAGGGCTGGTTAGTTATATTTTTTAGTAACACCCGAGACGGTTAGGCCCACGATATTGCATTTTTGGGAGGGTCGTTACAAATGAGATTGCCTTTGACCATGGATTTAGATGTTTAACCAGTTTTCAATCAATCTGTTAGGGCTAGATCAGTGATTTCCAATGTGAGACAAGTAGCTCTTATGTGAATAATTACTCATCATTCCAGGAGACTAGTGTGGGCTCAACATTAGCTTTCCATCATACGTGTCACCACTATGATTTTGACCCCTCCGGATCAGACATGCATGGTTGGATAACTTGAGCGAAGTTGATAAGACCTACCTCTAGGGAGATAGACATATGAAAACAAACGTGCCAGAGATAGTAATTGGTTCATGATGTACATGATCAAATCAAGCTTCAGAACCTAGATAGCACAACCACTGTCCGAGTAGCACAACCACTGTCCGAGTTGTACAACCACCGTCCGTAATGCCCAACCACCAACCGTGACGCATTACCACAAACCAAATGCCTACTACTGCCATCCGGGTTGCACAACCACTGTCCATATATTGCACTATTATCGACCGAGTGGAGAGGTTATTATGGAGATAAGGGCCAAGTAGTGACGTCACCCTATAGGAGGACAACTACTTGAGGATGTTCTTAGCTTTGCATAGAGACCACATATCACAACATTGAGAGTAGAGTAGGGTTAGAGATAGAGTAGGGTTACATCACTAGACAGTGGAAAGTTAAGTGTATTGGAATTATTCTGATATGATGGCACCAGATGAGCTTCAGAACTATCTTACATACCGTTGCCATGACATAACATCCATAGGTCAAATGTGTATTGCAGAGATAACATCATCATAGAGCATTAATAGGTGGGTTCATCAAATGCATGTGCATGGATAGAGTTAGAGAGTATGATAGTATGATATCTAGATGGGATGGCCATAGCATATGTGTGACCCATAGCTAGGGTTACACAAATCAGATGGTTAGCAAATGATCAAATATGCATTTTAACTCATTTAGAGTTGGCCTAGCCAAAGAGAGTTGATCAACTCATATTAGAATTTTGGGAAAGATGATGGGTTTAGTGAGGGAGTGTCTATTAGGGAGACAATGTTTCCTTGTGCTTTGCCAACACAAATAGGTCCTTACCTAGTATAAGAGGTACCTTCATGGCATTTTTTAGGACTTACAGTGTATTTATCCGATGACAGACTAGTCTGGAGAGACAACTTCACCCCATGTTGGGAGTGACGTAGACAAGGACTTTAATCAAACCAAACCATGTTGACCTGATAGAGGAACATCAATATATGCTCATCTTGACATATGGCTTTGCATTAGAGCCTACCACAGTTATAGTAGTTGTGAGTCAAGATTAATGCTACAAATCGGTACGGGATGGTAGGTCACACACCACTGAAGAGTAGATGAGACAAACATCAAACCTCATTATGAGTTCACGTAAACTTAAGGTGAAATCGTGGTTCTTTGGGTCGTTTGAACACCATCCGTTTAGAAGTGCGTGACTAATTCGGTATCGAGAAATGCATGCCTACTTTAGTTGATTGAACTAGAGGTACTTAAGAGATGTATCCTAGGCTCGATGTTGATTGGCTGTTCCATAGGCTAATCACCTGCGGCAGAGTCCAATCATGATAACTTTAGAGACACCTCCATGAACCTACCCACATTTCTTTGCCACTACGTACCCTATAGAGAGTTTTATTACCATGATGATTCGCACATTACCTTTACACCACCATAGATAGAGTGATGTACATACCTAGTAAGATTTTGTCATATCAGTGTACATTTCTAGTAGACCTGATGTCAGACCACGTGACAATGAAACATATACTAGTTAGAGTCCTAGAGCAATGTGACCAATGTTTTCACTCAAGATACATTTTCTTTCCATATGAGGCAGACACTAGACAGAGTTGAGTATTTTTTCATTTCCCGTTTTAGATATATTAGTCTTACTATCTGTTTTTAAGAAGGTTGAGATGAGCTTATATTGACCAATGCATGTGCCACAGACTACATGTAGACTCCATAGCTCCATGCAGAGTATGTTTTCATACAACTAAAGACACGCCCGTACCTGTACAAGTCTTGTCGCCTTCAATTGATCACAGAGAGCCTCTTTAGTGGTAGTTAGTGGTATTATAGATAGTTACGAGAGCCATAACATGCGGTAGAGTCATAGCAGATGTCCTTGTTCTATTATGGAACAAAATGAGCTACTTGACTCGGGGCATAATTGGCTCGGACCTAGTGAGATATCTAGTTCCTCCTACAGGGATACTTAAGTGTTTGACCTAGACTAGCTAGAGTGAACCATAAAACTTAGTAGTATGTATCCTTACTTGGTACTAGATTCCATCATATGCAAGCAGGACTCGCAGGACACCCTAGTGTGGCCATAAGACCTAGAGCAGAGTGCCTTGAGGGTACCCATAGTGACCGATCACATTGATGAGGATCAGAGAGACATGGCTAGATGTTATTATACCTGACAAAGAGATATTTTTCCTGATTCAGCTCAGACTAGTACCGTATAGTACTTTACAGTACCTTCTTGGCCAGCCAGTAGACCCTTAGGGGTGAACCTAGATTTTTCCCACGGAGGTAATTGCACTCCAGTCCACATAGTTGGCTGGGACCCTGTGAGCTATCTAGTTCCTCCTACAGGGATATTTGAGTCTTTGACCTACACTGGCGAGAGTGAACCATACAACTCATTAGTATGTATCCTTACTTAGTACTAGAGTCCATCATATGCTAGCAGGACTTGCGGGACACCCTAGTATGGCCATAAGATCTAGAGCAGAGTGCCTTGAGGGTACCCATAGTGACCTATCACATTGACGAGGATCAGAGAGACATGGCTAGATGTTAGGCCTTATACCTCGCAAAGAGATAGTTTTCCTGATTCAACTCAGACTAGTACCCTATAGTACTTTAGAGTACCTGCTTGGACAGCCAGTAGACCCTTAGGGGTAAATCAAGGTTTTTCCCGCCAAGGTAATTGCACTCCAGTCTACATAGTTTGCAGTGACCCAAGGAGCTAGTCCAGCAAAATGATTCGTACATGTATGGCAAGTCCACTCAGATGATTCCAGCATGTATGATATATTTTGCTAGATAATTCGATCATGTGTAGTTCGTCTAGCCATATCATTAAAGAGCTAGCAAGCTCGTCAGTGTTCAGAGTTCCATCTTCATGTCAATGTGTTTGGGCCTTGTGCAGCTAACTTTCGAGGGAGAGCTACAAGTTTGCCAATGAGTTGACATCTTCAGTTGATTCCTCTGATCATAGTTGGTGTGAGAAATTTCGAGGACGGAATTTTTATAAGGTGGAGAGGCTGTAAAACCCCATTTTCAAGTTAGGATTTTACACGATTTTAGTTTTGCCCAATTTTTGTAACGACCTGCCCCAAAGTACAACGTAATGAGCCTAAATCATTTGTTTTAAATGGTTAACCTAAGTTAAAGATCTATATACCATTCCCACTTATAAGCATGATCTTCTCCCAATAGGTATTACATATGAGACTAAGTTGAGGGATCTAACAATCCACCCACCTTAGAAAATTTCGTACCCAAAATTCCTACACTTGGCCCATTGCTAGCTCCAACCCATGACATTCCATGGCCCATGACCCACGACCTCCGATTGCCCGTGGCCAAGAGCCTAGCCAACGTTCGTAGTCCAGCCCACCATCTAACACGAAACCAAGTTTCTTTAAGTTGGGCTAGCAATAGGACAAGTGTAGGACTTGAGTCTGTTTCAACTTTGGGCGGTCTCGATCCAAGCTTTCCATCCATATGTATACTGTATATACCCATAGGTGGGTCCGACTAGACCACGAGTTGTTCAACGTTCAGATCGTGCCACGTGGCAGGATCTAAGCTGTCAACCCTTGTTTCTCTCATTTATATTTCAAACATTTCCATTGATTTTCAGAGTTACACCCTTTAGCGCAACTACCACTTCAGCTCGCTTCTAGCATGTATCCACCTTGCCGCTGGCTACCAGTTCGGTACGGCCATGACCACCTCGCAGCCGGCTATTGGTCCGTACCCACGATCACAACTGGCGCTGCCATAGTCGCCACCGGTGACGATGTTTTTGCAGTCAGTTTTTGTCGTTGCCGCCAACCATTCGGGCCATTTTCCAGCGTCGGTGAGTATTGTCCAGCGATGCCGACCACCATGACGGCTCCACCCTTTAGGACCGACACTGACCTGTGCTGTGGCTGAGATCACACCGGCGAGTCGCACATCCACGGCTGTATTTTTGGTCGTTTTCTGCCATTGTTCACCAATCACTAGCCGGACACCGCTGATCATCAGCCCCGATAGGTTCATCTTGTCGAGGCCGACATTTTGATACCACCCACGAGATCTGCCATAGCCACAATCATCGCCAGCGACGTCACCACAACCAGCGCAATACTGCTGCATCCCGACTGTATTTCATTCGACTAGCGGCTAGACTCCACCGAAAACCAACACGTACCTGCTCCTCATCGCATGGGACGCCGATCCTGATAGGCGGCAACACCAGCTGGGCCACCATCAGTCTTTCAGCGACGGGCAACGACAGCCCTTTTTTGCCCGTTTGCCTAGTGCTCGGTCTGCTGACCACGATTGTGTCTGCCTGCCCACCACCGCGTCCTTTTGCCCACGCACCAGTCCAAGCCGTAATCATGTCCACCAAGTCAACCCAACCCATTTTTCAATTAACTCAGTCCGGGTTGGTTCAGCCCATTTGATTCAGTCTAGTTGGGCTTGGTTTGGCCTAGTTCAACCTATTTTCCGTTAAGCCCCTACACTAGTTAAGATGCATTTTAACATGATTTGGCATATTTGAATGTTATGAGTATTTTTGTTTATTTATTTATCGATTCATTTATTTATTAATTATTTGTTTGTTTATTTAATTATATATATGTTTACCAGCAATAGTATATATGATAGTAACTCATGATTAACAATGTATTTATATAGTATAATAATTTTATTATTAGACTATTATTTATGTTAATGTATTTATCATTTATCTAATTATCTATAAGTCGATTCGAATATTTATTTAATATTTATTAATATTATGTCTCGATTTCTGTGCCACATGTTGAGTTATAGGTTTGTTAGCACTATTTTCATTATTATGATGTATTGATTATATAAGCACACACGACGAGCATGCATCATATATAGATGTTAGTGTTTTACTTAGTAGTGAGTGTAGATGTAGGTTTTGAAGTGTGAGCTCGCTGTAGATGTGGAAATCCGCTTGGATGTTAGACCACAGGTCCATAGGACTCTCCCTCTCTACTTAACTCCTTGCGTGCCGAGTTTAATTATGTTTTATACGTAGGACAACATCGTTGGCGTTTTATTGGATCCTTTCTATGTCGGGTCATTTGACCATGTTTTCTGCAAATGCTTAATAAAACTACAATGATGAGATCCCTTGTTGGTTTTCTAACTGAAGCTCAAGAAATGTATGATACAACGCATTTTTATGAATTTCATGAATAAGAGAGTGTGTGGTATGGAGGTATGTATGAATTACACTAGTACTCCTTCAAACCCTGATGTAGTGCAGTGTATGAGAGTACTGCATAAAGATGCACATTTCCATAATTTGTGGCACTAACTTATCTGTTCCTTTTATCACTCGAATATCGTGGCGGGTGGTATGGAAGATGTGAGGGCATAAGCGTTGTCTTCATGAATATGATTTTGTGCCGGGCATGCGAGCCGACACTTGCTTAAGTGTGTTGCTTACCGACCAGTGTGGGGTAATATTGAAGTTTTATAAGTTTTCATGGGTAATGGAATACCTATTTTTCAGTTTGTATTAATTATTTTGTGGACCAATAACATTCGTTATTGACATTTTTAATATACTATATGTGGTCTTGAAATATTGAGTCGACATGGTGGGAATACAGATAAACGCTAGACACACTTGAGCTCAACACAATTATTTACTTTCTTACTTATATTTATTTTCTGAGTGTTTTGATGTGTATTTAATAATGTCTTCCATTCTCATTATACCAAGAAGGTTGTTTTGATTTATTTTATCGATCGAATCGTACAGACCGACAACTTTAAACATGAGTGAATCAAAATCGGGTGTTACATAAATTGTCATGGTGAATTGAGGTGTGGAACTTGAAAGATGTCGAATAATAAGGATTTGATTGGCTTCTACGGAGCGAATTGAAATGTTGTAATTACCCAAAGTCAACTGTGAAAATAGTAATTTTTATTATTCAATCTTTTAAAGTTTAATATGTTCATTTATTTGTATTTGGAAACTAATTAAGATAACATAGTGTGTTTGTTTTAAGTTAAACAAGCATGAAAATTATTATTACGTTGTTTATTTAATTAAGTAATGATTAGCAGGTGATCCGAAGCGATTCGAACACGGCCAAATTTCTTATAGTTCACATGTTTTTATTGTTACAACCTTGGTTACGTGATTTATGAAATGTTTTATCGCGCAAAATCAACAAACACACAATGTGCAATCCAAACAACAAGAAATATGTAAACTTTTAAAAAAATCATATTTTTATAGTGATTTAAAAAGTAAAAAATATTGAATGATATTTCAAAATGATTAAAATGATATGAACTAGTGATTCTAACATGATCTATATGAAACAATGGAAATCATGGAAACAACTAGAGAAAAAAAGAGATAAAATCATACTCAGAAATGGAAGAACAGAGCGGGGAAGTGGGAGGGGAAAGAAAGGGAGAACTGAGGGGAAAAGAGGGAGAGGAGGGGAGGAAGAGAGTTGTGCATGGTGGAGGAGAGGAGAATAGAGTGGAAAAAAATGGGGTATGACTTAAGAACAAGTTTCTGATGCCCGCACAAAGGCACCCGAGAGCATCTTTGTGCTGGACACAATGGCTGGAGGGTGCTTTTGCGCCCAACACTTGGCCACGGTAGAAAAAAATGGGTGAAAAGAGAAAGAGGGGAGGAGAAGGAGAGAGAAAAAAGGTAAAAGAGAAGGAAAAAGGGGCCGGGGAGGTATCTAACACACAACTAGGACAAGAGGGCATGCTGAGGGTGCATGCGGTACGACTCTATCACGAGATGCAGCACTAAGCAAACTAAACATGCGGAACAACAACAAGGCCACTTCTTGGCAATTGGAACGCTCAAGGACCTACTTAGCGCCAACCTGATTGAATCGAACTAGCTGAACGCTAACCTGTTGGGTTGGATTTTACAGCTGGGTTGGACTGGATTGATTCTACAACATGGGTACATATAGGCGATCACGGTCTGAGCAAGGGGACACTAGGAGGGCTAGGCAGTAGGTAAACTGGGCGAAGAGCCCACTGCCCCCAAGGTGGAGGGTTTTATTATAGGCATTGATCATCCTTTATAGTGCTAAATTCCATGGTTTTAGATGGTAAGTACTTTTGGGTGTGTACAAAATGGCTTCTAGGTGAAAGTCACCCCTTGCAGATTATTGGAGTGTTTTGTGAATACTTTTGACAACTTTCTAATGGCAAAGGCAATGGAGGGCACAATGAGGATTTGTGTATCGACTTCAAAATCAAGAACCAGTGGTAAGCCGATAAACGGATGAAAGGAAAATGTTTCGAAGGAAAGGCAGCTTAGATGTGTTGTGTAGCTATTTAAGTTACAAAAACTTGAACCTATAGCACATTGAAAAGAAAATATTTTGAATTAGAAGGTATTCTAGAGGTGTATCATTTTTAGATTAACGTATAAGCATCGGTATGGGATGGTGACTTATGTATTATACTAAGTGCATGTAGCACTTAACCAATGATTGCATATGGGGACATTAGAATCTGAGTTTTTATCGAGATAGTTGGGTGGTTTGAGACATGTGATGTTATGGGATGGTGTACCCTACTTTAACTATGTATAAGAGAGACAATACTTAAATCGAGAGAGAATACTTACGATTTGTAGTCTGTTGTGTAAAAGTATACCGACTAATGGGAAGCATGGAGACAATGAAATTTTGAACCAAAGTGCCTACTTAGATCTACCAAAATGATTACTAAGATATTTATATTGGTTTGGGCCATAAGAAATAATAATAAAAAAGTAGATAAAAATGACTTACATAATAACTAATTAACTATCGTAATGCTGGAAGCTAAGAAGAACCTCACTTTTATGACCATTAAACGAGCATCAATAAAATAAGAAGTGCATGTAGCAGTTTATCACACCAAAACTCTCAAGGTATATTTAAATAGTTAAGAAATATTTCTCCATAACCATGGGTTATTTTCGAAGACAAAATTTTAATGTTGGGGAGAATGTGAAATCCCAATCAATCATACAAAATAGTAATAATAATAATAATAATAATAATAATAATAATAATAATAATAATAATAATAATAATAATAATAATATAAAGCAATATAATAAGATGATGGAACCATAGTAAGGTTAATCGCTTATAATTAATAAATTGGTTCATAGGAATTTATATGGAGAAATTGCAAAACAAGGGATGGGTCAAGTTTAGAAAAGGATCAGACCCTATGGGTTTACACATGAATACATATTTATTTTTATTGTTGGTGATAAGGTTGCTTATACTCGGAAGTCCCTGTCATTCTATGGTTATGTTAGGAGAGATTTATTGGGAGGTTTTAATGAGATCCTTTAGGAATTAAATAAGGAGAGGTAGGAACGGAGTTGAAGATTTTTACGAATGACTATTCACTTGTATTATTACGCTCGGAAGGGGAAGGAAACCACCACCTCTTCATGACCCCAGTCCCTTCCCCTCGTGCTAGTGTTGCTTTCTCAATCCAGTTATGTTTTGATCTCTTTGTTCTAATATTTTGCTAGTCGTATACTGTAACACCCCGAGTCGGTTCACCTAAAAACCAAATTAGAAATGTTATGATCGAGTCGAGTCATGTCCAAAGTTATTAATCGGTAATAATTAACCGCTTGGTGTTATGAGAATGGAAAACATTGTCAAATATAAGTCAAATCACATCAAACACAAAAAAAAGTAAAAACAATAACTGCACTGAGCTCAAGTGTGTGCAACATTTATCTGTCCTCCCACCAAAGTTGACTTAGGATTGTAAAACCTACATATATAATATGAAAAACGTTAGTAACGAGTGTTACTGGACTGAAAAATAACTAGTACCAATGGCAAATGGGTATTCCATTATCCACATAAACTTAGGAAACTTCAAATTGCCTCACACCGGCCGGTAAGGAAATGTACTTAAACAAGTGTTGGCGCGTATGCATGGCTAATATTCATATTTATACGTACAACACTTACACCCTCACATCCTCTATATTACACCTGCCATGGTACTTAAGTGGCAAAGGAAAAGGTTAAGTTAGTGCCACAAATTTCAAACAAAAAACTGTTACGTAGTACCCTCATACTCTGCATTACCTCGGATCTACGCTCGGCGTCTCAAGATGATGATACAATATGTTAAGCTGCCGTTTATCGGATCCCACTTACCCCGAGCCATTTTAACGAACTGGTTTCCGAGATTAATAACCCCCAAGGATGAGATCCCTCGAACATGTTTTCAAAAACAAGTCCACCACAGATTGCCTTTGGGCTTATTTTATTAAATTCCCTACCCAGGCCTATGTATATATAGTTTTCACGTTTTCAATGAGAGATGGAATGAGAGAAATTCGACCACTGTGCTATGCGAGCGGGCACATGCTAGTCGACACTAGGTATGGAACTAGTGAGCATCCACTCCATTCTAGTGGGATCCTGACAACTCCACCTTTTGCGTTCCTCAAACCTGGAGAAGCGTGGAGGTTTACAGGTACTGCTGTGTAGTGCATGTCTAGACTTGTGGCGAAAAAGGGTACTGAAGGCGCATGCCTGAAAGTACTCAACCCCTCTAGTGTAGAGGATGGAAGAGAAAATAAGTAATTTGATGCGCATGAGATAGATGAAATGGCCAAAAAAAGAGAATGTTATGAAAATAGAATGATATGGAACAGGGATGCTGCGGACCCGAGCATGTGGTTATGACAGTGGAGGCACTAAGGTACTTGGAGCACAAATGAAAGATTGGATAGATGACTTGAGGTGGACCACTTCGAGGAGATAGCAATGGATGAGGATGAGTAGAGAGGTGGATCTACAGTTTCATGGATATTCCACCGCCTCCTCCTCTTCCACTGGTGTATATCTGTCTTAACATCATTATTGGCCACTCTTCAAGATATGAGGCATGAACACATCGAGCATGAGATAGTTGCCTATGACCGCAAATTTAGATGGTTGATTGGATTTCACTCGATCAGCCAAGGCCAGATTAGTGATTCCTATTGAGAACCAGTTAGTGTTCGTACAAGCAGTCACCCCGGATAGTAGGAGATTG
>JAVDBV010060092.1:0-16839 GCA_032619315.1 Piper longum
ACGGCGGCAATTGTGGCCGTGGTGGTGGTTGTGAGTTGCCTTAAAATGTAGATCTCAATGAAGGGATGTTGTCGGGGTGGTCGGATAGGCCAGTGGTGGCTCGCCGACATCGGAAAACTGTCCGAAAGGGTGGTGGCCGACATCGGAAAACTCGGACACGACAGCGACTACGATGGTGTCGATGGTGACGGTAGGTATGGACTGGTAGCCGGCCGCGATATGGTCACGGCCATACCGATCCGGTGGCCGGAGGAGGACTGGGATCTCGCCGGCAGTGAGCCAAAGTGGTAGCGGCGATAATGGTGGAAACATTCAAAATTGAGGGACATCGCTGGAAATAAATGGGTGGAGCTAGGGCTGAGTATATAGCTCAGATCTTGCCAAGTGGCACGATTTGGACGCTTGACAGCTCGTGGCCTAGTGGGCAACCTATGGGTGTATGCAATATACATATGGACAAATCGGATGAAGACCGTCCAAAGTCAAAACTGATTCGAGTTCTAAAAGAGACTAAGTGAGAAATGAAGCAAGAAGGCTAAACATGCCTCAAACCCTGAACTTAATCAAAATGGGCCCACAGGGGCACACTGATCCGAAATTCCTATGCTGCATGCACATTAAATACCTAGAAAATCCCAAACAAATGATAAACGCTGAAATGACCTAGATCTAGGCCTAAAATCTTGGCTAACTCATAAAAAAAATTCATATGTATACCTCGTGTATACACTGATAACTCATTATATACAGTATCATAACTAAAACTATCATATGCTATATACAATATCATAACTAAAACTATCATATGCATGTCGAGCATACTTAGCCTCCATAGCATGCTCATATGGCCATCTAGGCCCCATACTCATATTCTAAAAATTAGTCCGGCTCGAGCTCGGTCTAACCGACTTGATACTAACCCAAACCATGTAACCAACAAGCAAGTAAAACTCTAACCAAAACTGGGCTTTACATTGCATTTCTAAATGGTGAAATTGATGAAACAATTTATATGGTGCAATGAAAAAACTTTGTATCGGGAGATTCAAAGAATATGGTTTGCAAATTAAAGAAATTCATCTATAGGCTTAAGCAGGCTTCTCGTCAATGGTATCACAAATTTCATGAATGTGAATGATGATTGTATATACCATAAATTTAGTGGGAGCAACTATATTTTTCTGGTTTTATATGTTGATGATATATTGCTTGCCATCAATGATATTGATTTTTGCACGAAACCAAGAGATTTTTATCAATGAAATTTGAAATGAAAGATCTTGAAAATGCGTCTTTATTATTAGGTATTTAGATATGTGGGAATCGCTCTCGATGTATATTCGGATTATCACAAAAGACCTATATAGAAAAAGTGCTTAAGAGATTTCGCATGCAAGGTTGTAAACTAGGAGATACCCTTTTTTTCTAAAGAGACAAATTCAGTCTCAATCAATGCCCTAAAAATGACATAGAATGAAAGGAAATGCAAAATATTCCATATGTTTCAGTAGTGGAAAGTCTTATGTATGCTCAAGTATGTACGTGTCCAGATATTGCATATATTGTTGGAATGTTGGGCAGATATTTAAGTAATTCGGGATTGGATCATTGGATAGTAGCTGAAAGAGTCATGAGGTATCTTTAGAGAACAAAACATTACATGCTTACATATCGGAAGTCAGATCAAATTGAGATCATTGGGTGTTCTGATTCTGATTTTGCTGGATGAAAAGATAGTCATCGATCCACTTCTAGATATGTCTACCTGGTTGGTGGAGGAGCTATATCTTGGAGGAGTGCTAAGCAAACACTCATAACTTCTTCCACCATGGCAGCTGAATTCATAACTTGTTATGAACCATCCAATCATGGAATATGGTTGCAAAATTTTGTCACAGGGTTGCGCATTGTTGATAATATTGAAAGATCACTCAAGTTATTTTGTGACAATTAGTCTACAGTATAATATTAAAATAACAACAGTAACTCATCTAAATCAAAACATATAGAGATCGTTCCATGTTGCGAAAAAAAGAGTATACAGTGGTAAAGTTTCTATATAACATATTGGGACAAATTCCATGGCTACGGATCCGCTTACTAAAATTTTACCGCTCAAGGTATTTATGAGCATGCTGCTCATATGGGTGTTGTATTATTTGAAGATATACTACTTTAGTGAAAGTTTGTATTTAGTTTAAGGTTCACTCTATGTTTTTTGTTGATCTCCTAAGGTTATATACAATCATCCAGCAACCAGGTATAATAGCATATGTTATTTTGGATCTTATAAAGTTATATACAATTATCTTTGTGTATATATGTAGTTCAAGTGAGAGATTATTAGATGTTGGACATAAATATATACAGCATTGAAGAATTGTATCATATGCTGTTATTTTTAAGGTTTGGGCCTAAATTAAATTGATCTATTAAAATTAAGATTAATGGGTCATTAATATTTAAAGATAAGTATGTATAAATATAAGTAGATATCATATATTTAAGATAAGTATGGATAAATATATGTAGATACCGTTTTCATAATTTCTAATTTATGATTGGTTAAATTAAAATTATGAAAAATAGGGATAAATATGGTTATAATCTCTAAATTCGTACAGAGTTTTTCTTTCTGGTATCTTATCATCCAGAAACTCTGGTCTTGAAGAATTTGTGTTGAATTTGAAAAATCAAAACATATAGAAGTAAGGAATCGTTTTGATTTTATTGATTTAGATACGCTTCCGTTATCAAATTCTATTTCTATAATAATTCAATATGAAGATGAAGGTTTTGTTGTGATGGTTTTATCTTCTATAAAATTTGGTTAAGTTAAATATTCAGGCATGTTGCCGTTATGTTTAAAATAGGCCCAGCAACTGTTTCGAGAAACACGCAAACAATTTCACCTCAAGCTCCAGAAAGTTTAATGGCCTCACTTGCTAGCATTGAAATTGAGCATAAAGCTGAAACTAAGACGAAAGCAAGACCACGTATAACTGCAGGTTAGGGGGGGAGGACCCAACACTTTTTTTTGGGCGTATCTGTGTTTTTCTAATGTACGTCTTTTAGTAGTCACCTGCCCGGTGAAATAAAATTTGACTTCTAATCGTTATTATCCTAAGTATATCATATATAGTTTTAATTGTTTCTGAAACAAGTTGACCCAACACCTTTTTTGGGCGTATCTGTGTTTTTCTATTGTACGTCTTTTAGTAGTCACCTGCCGGGTGAAATAAAATTTGACTTCTAATCGTTATTATACTAAGTATCATATATAATTTTATTTGTTTTCGAAACAAGTTGAATTAAATATTTTGTGTCATTAGTTGTATTTAACCATTAAAAAGTTTTATTGTAGTTGAATTAGATTTTTAACTTTATATTTAATCAATATTTTTTTAATCTATCCTAATGTTAGGAAGAATGAAGATAATTAAGTATTTAAAAAATTAAATAATGAATAAAAAAACTTCTCATTCTCCGTGCAATGAGCCGGGAACATACTAGTTTATAGAATCATAGCAGTCTCTCTTCGGACTTTGTAAATAGCAGATTAATTTTTAGTAGCTGTTTTTCTCTTGGTTTGTGTATGCTTTATAGAATTTATTTATCTGTCATGCATCCACTTTGAAGGCAGTATTAATTTACTTGTTTTATTGCATGTATGCATGGCATGCCATGACAACTATTGGTGCCTCGGTTTTTCTTTTTCTTTTTTTTTGCCTCAGGTTTATGTGCTTTATGAAATCACCGCCAATTTTTTCACAATTTAATGTCATGTGCAGATGATTACTACCTATCTTGTGGAAATCTAGTAGATGAAGTTAATGAAGATGTACTCACGAAAGCATTCTCAAGATTTCCTTCATTGAAGATGGCTAAGAGTAAGTTTGATATTAATATTGCCTGGTTGCTTTCTTTCTATTTTATGAAAGTTTAAGGTGCTTGCAGCTATTCTTCTAGGCATATAATATTGTTTGTGTGGATTTGTAGTGACTAGTGAAATGATGGAATTGTTGAAGAATGGGTATTCAAGAGGCGTTGATATGAGTTTAAGTGAATAATCTAATAATTGATATTACACATTATTGGATTTATTCCACATCGGTCATAGATATTTTTTGTGACTTGTATATAAGCTAATAAGAAAATCTTATTCCTTGAGCTAGAAGAGAGGTCTGTGAGGTCCATGATAAATATTGTAAGTTTCATTTGATTGTTTAAAAGTCCATTTTGGGGGTCAAAAGGGCCCAACAATGTTGTTCGAGCTTAGGTGGGGGCCAACAGGGCCCAACAATAGGATTAAAAAAGTTTAAAAATAAAAAGTGATGACAACCTTAAAAAATTATTAGAGGTTGGATGGGGACCAAAAGGGCCCAACACTTATGATGTTTTGCCAAATCCGGCCACCCCCACAACGAGTATGTTAAAAAAAAATTTATTCCTGCCTTTGATGGAGCAACCCAACTAAAGTTTTTTTTTCAATATTTTTAAAAAAAAACTTAGTTAAATTTATTTTAATTTTTAAGTAGAGATATTTTAGATATTTTGTAAATTTTTTTTAATAATTAGACTTGGTTTTCCTTTGCTCAATAATATAAAAAAATTTCTCCTTGGACATTAAATTGTCAAGGAAATTCCGTGACAACTTAGACACGGTCATTTGTTACAATATTTCCGAGTCTAATATCGAAACGAAGCCAAGTCATGATTTTTCGGTGACAAAATATAAGTTATCATATTAAGGTCTGCAATACCGTAAGAAAATTGTCAAGGAAATTATTTCCGTGACAAAAGGTTATTATTCCACGATAGAGCATGCCTGCCCAAGAATGTGCGTTTCTGGTGGCAACTCTGTTGTTTGACGAGCGGTGTGTTTCCGGTTTCACAGCTTTGTATATCTTCTATCATGCCCTGGAAATGGTGAAGAAATCGAAGACTTTACCATCTTTGCTCTTTTTGAACTCAAAGAGCAGTGAAGAGTGATTGAATGCTGTCAATTTCACGAAGCCAAAGTCTTTATCTCGGAAAATGCTCCAAGTCGGCTGCGACTCGCTGAACTCGGATAGATGGCTGCCTCCGCCACCTACTACGACATGAATGGTGGCATTGATGTCGCCACTGTATTGATGTTTTTCAATATTTACACACTGGTCCTGCACCAAAAAAGATGGGCACAAGCAAATCAAGTAGAAGCAAAACCTTGCAATATATCACTGGTTTGCAGTAGCACTGTCACTGTTATGAGACAACATTGATTTCTTCTTTACAAAACATATTCTGCTTGTGTGAATACTCTGATCTGGGGAATGCTAAACCGGGTGAAAACTGCCATACCTGATAGATGGGGCATGTCCTCTCATAGTTATGGGCATGACCATAAAATGCTATGTCAACCTTATACTTCTGCCAAAGTTTTTGTAAGTTCTCTCTTCCTCCGTCCTCTTCAAACATGCCATTGATCGCATACGAAAAGCTCGAAGAGTAACCGAGTACACGATGAGCAACAAAAATGAGCCATGGCTGTTTCTGCCTATCCACAGTTGCAAGACACTGCTCCAAGAATTTGTATTGTTCACTCCCTTCTCTCCAATCAGTTTCAGAGTCTGCTATGCAGAAATGGAACATTCCATAATCTGTGGAATACCTGCATTTTGAAATGTAAAACCAATAAACAACAAATTGAATAAGTGCTCATAACTTACAAAGAACAAATGATTAATTTAATAACCAAAACTTGGCCCTATTTTCCACTGGAACATAGAACATAGTCTCAGCTAATACACCACATTCTCCACCCGAATCCGTGCCATTGAAGAACGATCCTGTGTTCGGCCAATCGCGCTCATGATTTCCGCTGCAGAATATAGAGGCTGATAGACATAAGATAGAAAATGAAAATGAAAAAACCTTTAACCACATTTTTTTTCTTGTGCTTTCAAGTTAGAAAAACCTTGCTATCATATATGGCAATGTGGAGGCAATAGGCTCCACCTGTGAAGTGAATTGATCCCATTGAGAAATGTAACCATTTGCATATGTTATATCACCTATATGAAACACTATATCTGTATTGTCCTGGTCATTTATAAGCTGATCAGTGGTGTTTAGAGACCCAGGTTGATAATTGCTATATTCATTCGAACCATCACGCTCAGCCTGCAGCATATAGAGTAAAACATCCCGTCAATTCAATAGTGACAACAATAGATTTGAGCAAACACACAAAAAAGGGTCAAACATTATAAGAGGTAAAAGACTAAGTATCAAAAAGGGCATAATGTATGTAATGAAATATGTGAATTTTTGTCGTTTTAGGACACTTTTATAGTTATATGAGCATCTAAGACATCCAGTTTCTTAAACTAATCACAACCATAGGCCAGAAGGGACAAATGTTAGATTTAGGGTTTAGGGTTTAAGGATTAGAGTTGCCATAGACAGACCTTGCCCATGTCACCAAATATTACAATGCGTTGTAAGGAGTTTTGTCCAGGATAAGGAGAAGCCTTGAATGAGTAAAGCTTGCTCCAAATAAACAAGCCATTGTGCAACTGATGACCAAGCCTGTAACTGTAACTGAAGCAGAAAATCATAATGTGAGTGTGACTAATACTCCCTCGTCGACTATGTATATATGAACAAAGCATAAGAAAGATCCCACACCTTGAATTTGGCAGTAGATATTTCAAGAAACTTGTATGTATGAAGCCAGGATCACGCCAACCAAAAGTTCTTGCAGGTGAACCTAGAGAATGAATTAGATTTCTATAGGCATGCATCCAGATCTATCTTAACACAATTTATAATGCTCAAGTATCACTAAAGAAAGAAATCCAATGAAAAACAAAGTTGTAATCGGGTACATTCTAACTAATGCTAATTGGGTAGGGTGTGCAAAGGTGAGGTATTGACATAATACTAGGCCAACACTGTGTTGATGAAAAGCAAATATATAACTATATAAATAAATAACCTCTAGACTAAGTAAAAAGCAAATGGTTTTGAGCAGGACTATCAGCACCAGAGAGGATTCACAGACAGAGGTTAGTCCAGGTGCACAAACAACCTGACACAGCAAGATGAGCAAAAGGGATGTTGAATAGAGTGAAAATGTTCTTACCACACATACTGTTGCGAGAAAATGTGACTGTCCCAGCAGGAGACCGGTTCTGAAGATGTCCCTTAGCACCCCATTCAACAAATGGAACAGCTTCATTGATATTATACCCACTTGTCCAAGTAACTGTCATCTGATAAACATTTTACACTGGTAAGACAGTTTTTGAACCAAATTCTTAAGAACTTTATGATCAAGTCAAAAAGAGGTAGGCTAGGATATGGCATAACTGAAAGTGTCTTACTAAATCTGCAAGTTGTTATGTCATCAGCTTAATGCAAAACAATGTTGAAACTTGAAACTAATAATCTGTAGATTACAGGGAGCATCCTTTGCAGAAGAACTGAACCGACAACTTAGTAGTCACCTTGCAAATCGGAGTTCAATCACAACCCTCAATCCCAAACTCTTCTTTTACCTGAAACCATATCTCTTTCTCACAACTATGATTCTCGTTTATATCACATCATGTGATTGGAATCCTAATTTAGTTTATAACTCTCATACTTGTCTCAGCATGAGGTATCTTTTTATAAAAGAATTGTGATATAAATAGAAAACCTTATATGGGTGGCACTTGCCCCTTGTGGGCATAGCCCTAATTAGTCTGCAAACAAGAGTTGTTCATTTGAAAGTAGACCGTGTGACCTCCAAGGAAATTGGAATTATGAAAGCACAACTATACACCGATTAGGGTAATATAGTAAGATAAATATAAAAGATACAAACTCAATTAGTAATCTAATCACATGATGTTTATAAATAGGACAGCATAGGAGATTGCCTAACAAACATTGTAACACACAGAGAGAAAGGTATGGCCTATTCATAAGTAGAGTTGGGGGTTTAGTCTGTGAATCATTGGTTCTTTCTTATGATTAGACTCATATTTGCAAGGTGACTACCAAGTTATCAATCCAATACCGCTTTGAGGTATACCCGCTATAATCTACAAATTATTAATTCAACAAACATAATTAAGTAGAAGTGAACACTAATTCAACTAACATAACCAAGTAGAAGTGAAAACTAACTTCATTCCATGACCTCCCCTGTGCAAGGCGTGGGTAAACTGGAGCCTTAGGATTGGAAAAGGATATTGGACTTGAAACTGCGACAAGTTTTGGCTGTCAAACATCAATGATTGAAGGTCAGATACACCAACAATAAAACTACTTGTTGTTCACAAACATTGATAGATTGATGACAGTCTAGTCTTCTCACCCACATTTGATAAACCACCTGAAAAAAGAGCAAATGAGAAATCGCCCCTTTGATTAATCAACTGGAATTTCAGATAACCTTTGCCAGATTTTGTATAGTTTGCACCGGACTCTTTGGCATATCGGAACTGTGAATATAATCATCATCGGATTCAAAGAATATATAATCTGGTCCAGGCAGTCATAGTTAGAGATAGAAAATATGACAAAAAACCTCACTTTTATAGGAGCAGAGCATATAAAGGGAGCCTGATCACCATCATTTTCCCGTACACAGCTAGATGAACTGCACAAAACATACACATACAACCCATAAACGGTTTTCAAATTAAGGTTGATCCTTCCTTCAATTGCCAAAGAGAGCCAAACTACATATACAAATATATAAACTACGTATTTCTCACGGCTAACAAGCAAGCACAGTACTTGAATTTTGCTGGGGAGAATACTCCGACCCAATCATCTTTTGTTGGAGTAGGAGAATCGAACTCCACTGTCACCCACTCAATCGTCTCCACCTGGTAAAACAGAAACAATGACAACTTTCTTATATCCAATACGATGAAGTGTACAAGTTTCTTGAAGAAGTTTTAGTGAGTTGCCTTGAGGCCAAGTTCTGTAGGAAGTGCCAATATGGACGCTGACTCTTGAAGCTCCATTGTGGCTCTGTGGATAGCAATTCTCGACAGCGGTTGCTCACTACCTTGAGCATAATCGTAAACTAAGAAGCCCAAGAGTCCGACACACCAGAAGACACCCAACAATGGAGAAGCCTTACCCATGACACTCTCCAACTTCTCTCCACTGACCACTGAACTCCCCAGAAATGGCGGCCATGGCCTGAGGGATACTTTATATGCAGGAAAGTGTGAACACAGGAAAAAGCTGAAGCTTGCAACAACCGGCTTCTTTGGCTCTTTAAGCAAATCATTTGACATTGTCAAACTTGGTTTTTGTCATTACTCACTGCAAACGGCAACTAGACTTTTGTTATACATCCAATGATGCTGTTGATTATAGGTTGATGCCATTTGAAAGATCATAAGCTGAATTACTTTATGTTTCCTTCTTCAAATTCTAGATTTAACGATGATTTACTTTATGATTAGGGCTGGACTATATGTAACCAGTTACTTGACCATAAGTAGACTCGTGAAACCGGCAGTCAATATAAAAAATGGATCATCAACAGACTTCAATATATATATATATATATATATATATATATATACAATGAAAGGCGAATAGACTTTTAAGAACACGTATTTAACAAGTCACAAACACTGGATGACTTCAACAATAGCTTGTGGCAACAATATGCCTTCCAACTAAACTCACATACTTTCAACATCAAAGGAGAATTTCTAAAAATACAACCAACTATACATAAGAAAAAAGAGCAAATAAACGGGTTATGCTAGATCAAAATGTCGCACCAGAAACTGCACTCAATACCGGAGGAATCACTACAATGGAATCCTGGGTGATTGCTTTCCTATTCTTCCCACTCTTAACATCAAATGTTGACGTAGCGGCAGGGAAGCTTTCAGCATTGCCCACACTAGTTACAGGAATTTGCACAGGCTGCTGCGCTGTCAATAAAATCAGACCAGCTACTTTCACGCTGCCATTTTATTTATGCTTTGCAAAATGGTTGATCAACCGGTTCTGCAGATCACTTAACCTGAATTTTTTTTTTAAAAAGTTAACAGAGCAAAAGGACAAACAAGAATGCTTCACTTACAGTTCATATCTAAGCAAGGCTTCATTTTTTCTTAAGGCGTATAATTCCTCATCCTTGCATCCATCAGTTGGGGACTTAGCTGCTTCAAGAACAATACTACATGTAAAGATCTTAAAATACATGGCTGTTATTAAGGATGAAGAAAACAGTGGATCAGTTTTGGGTTGTTCACAATTTGTAATTCCTTCATATCTATCATCATTTGTTCCATCAGCATTTTACACCTATCATTTTGTTCTGCATCTTCACTTTGTAGTATACCACATTCAAATACTTGAAAGAAAAAACAACAGAAGAAAGAAACAGATCTGAAACCAGGAAGCTGAGTTTCTGGTAGTGCCACAACACTGTTGCTAGCAATCACTGGTATAATTTCTGTTGGTGCAGGAGAGGTTTGAATAGCTTGAGAGCCCAATTGACAATGAGAAAGGCATTTGTTAGGATTGATTCTAACTCAGATCATCTTCATATATTCTTCTTTTTCCACCTATTCCACCATTTCACTCGCTTATTGATCCATGCCAAAGCTCAACTAACAGAAGATGATAAATCGAAGATGATATTTCAAATTACATTCAACCTGACATGATAAAATGGCTATACATAACAAAGAGTTGTCTTACTTATAAAATCATCAAGTAAAATCTATTATTCAATCTTTGGGCTCAAAGCAATGTTAACTGAAACAAGTCATCAAAATATCCATGATCGTAATGTAAGATATGCCATTCAAGTTTCAGTTAATAAACAAAGTTTGAGTTAGCCAAACATCAAAATTCCAACAGACAATTTTGCAACCACAAAAGACGATAAATTAAATATGATATTTCAAATGATATAACTAAAATAGCAAAAGATGATAACTTGAAAAAAGTTCTCCACGATCTGAATCATCTTCTCAAACTGGAGTCAGTCAGTGGATGATATGCTATGGTGATTCTAGTATCCTTATCCAGTTTTCTCTGGAAAGATCTTCAGAAGGAAGAGGGAATCTGGAACTCTATCTGATACAAGGAAACTCCATGGAGTTTGACAATTTAGTCTCGGTACAACCTGGCCAACGTCGATACAGGATAGGTCATACAAATCGGGATAACGTGCACCGATTTCATCAACCTATCAACTATAGCCCACACGACATCCATCTGACCTTTGGAAGAGGGTAGACGTGTCACAAAATCACATGTAATGCAGTCCCACTTACACTATGGTGGTGGCAATGGTTGCAACAAACCACCTGGTCATTGGTGCTCGATCTTGACCTATTGTCTAACAAGACATCATGACAAAGTGTCAAGGATGTCCTTCTTGAACCATGGCCACCAATAAGATCAGCATAGGTTGTGATCCTTCTTCACTGAGCCCGAATGCACCGTGAACGATAAGTAATGGGCCTTAGGAAGAATGTCCTCATGCAATCCTGGATATACTACAACACCTGACACATACAACCATCGTCTCATTTGATGCATCCATCTGCCTATCTGATCAGACCAAAATGAGTCCCCTATAGAAACCACTACTCTAGTAACTAATCAACTGCCTAGGCTTATCTAATATAATCGGCTAAAGTTGGACTAATAGTCAGACTCGCTATCCTCTCTCTGGTCCTCATACTATATGCCCATGGCTGCCAATCCGGCTCTATATATTAGTGGTCTTCTGCTCAGAACATCTGCGACCACATTTGCCATAACTAGATGGTAGGCAATGTCAATATCATAGTCCATGTGGAACTCTAACCATCTGCATTGTCTGTTATTCATGTCCTTCTGCTTGAAGATATACTTCAAGCTCTTGTGATTGGTGAAGAGCTAAAAGGACACTCCATAAAGACAGTGTCTCCATATGCGCATAGCAAACACAACTACTGCAAGCTCTAAGTCATGTGTCAAAGAGTTATGCTTATAAACTTTCAGCCATTGGGACTCCCAAGCAATCACTTTGCACCTTTGCATCAAAACACACCCAAGTCCAATACAGGAGGCATCACTGTACACCACGAAGTTGTCATGGCCATTAAGTTGACTCAGCACTGAGGCGGTAGTGAGATTCTACTTCAGAGTTTGAAAAATCTTCTCACAAGCATCTTTCCACATGAAGCATTCCTCCTTCCTTGTCACACGTGTAAGAGGGGCTATGAAGGAGAAGAAACCCTATATGAACCTCCTATAGTATCTGACCAATCCCAGAAAACTTTGTATCTCCGTAGCTATGGTAGGTTGCTCACATCTCAATATTGCCTTGACATTGGCTGGATCCACCTCAATTTCAGTCACTAGAAACAACATATCCTAGAAAGACCACCTTGAACAGCGAAAACTCACACTTTTAGAATTTTGCACACAGGCGGTGCTCCTATAGATTCTACAAAGTAATCCGCAAGTGTGTATCGTGCTCCTTTTTAGACCTCAAAATAAATCAAGATATCATCCACGAACACTATCACAAACTGGTCTATGGTTGAAACAACCAGTTCATGAGATCCATAAACATTGTCAGTGCGTTAGTTAGCCCAAAAGGCATGACTATGAACTCATAATACCCTTACCAAGTCCTGAAAACTATCTGCAGACATCCTCCTCTCATGTCTTCAACTAACATTAGTCAAATTGAAGATCTATCTCTAAATACATTATAGCTCCTCCAAGCTAATCAAACTTATCATCTATATAAAGGAGGGGATAATGGTTCTTCACCGTCACCTAGTTGAGTATTATGTAGTTAGTGCACAACCTCATGTTGTCATCCTTCTTCTTGAGGAAGAGGTACCCTAAGGTGAGACACTCGGTCTAACCCTGCTCTAACTGCTCTTATTACTGGGTCTTGAGCTCCCTAAGCTCAAATGGTGCCCACCGATATGGTGCCCTAGAAATAGTCGTGGTACCGAGCACCAAATCAATAGCAAACCCCACCACCCTGGCTGGCGGTAGTCTGTGAACCTCATTTGGAAACATGTCAACAAACTCACTGACCACCGTGAATTTTGCTAGCAATGACATCAACGGATCAGCTGAACATACCAGTGTGGCAAGGAAGACCTCACAACCTTTCTCAATCAATTATTGGGCTTGCTGAAACAAGATCAAACATCTACCTTTGTCTCTGCCTCCACCTTCAATTGCAATCCATACATTCCATTTCAATCTAAGCTAGACTTCTTCTTCTGGAAGTCTATCAATTCACAGTGTCATGTCATCCAGTCTATGCCAAATATTGCGTCAAACTCCCTCATTAGCAACGCTACAAAATTGGTTAACAAGATGCACTGTTGGATAAGCACAGTGACACCCCTCACACACACTCAGGTGTTGAGAACATCTCTAACTATAACGACCCAACCCAAAGTATAACATAATGAGACTAAGTCATTTCTTCAAAAGTGGTTAACAAAGTTTAAGATACATAGTCCATTCTCACTTATAAATAGGATCTTACACTAGTAGGTATTAGATGTAAAACTAAGTTGAGCGATCTCACAATCTATTCACCTTAAGAAATTTTGTCCTCGAAATTCCTACACTTAGCTCTTTTGCTAGCCCTAGCCCAGGTGACTTCTTTGGCCCATGACCAATAGCCTAGACAACTTCTTTAGTCCAGCACATCATCTAATATGGAAGTAGGTTGCTCTAATACTATTTGTAATAATCCAACCCAAAATGTAATATAATGAGCCTAAGTCATCTCTTCAAAATTAGTTAACCAAGTAGAAAATCTATAGTACATTCCCACTTATAAATAGGATCTTACCATAGTAGGTATTAAATGTGAGACAAAGTTGAGGGATCTCACACCATCAGGAGTCGACACAACCAAGCCGTAGCCTAGATCCTCCACTGACATACCAATCATCTTGCCCTGTTGTTGCGACCTACCATCCTGAATGTACCCATCATCCTGCTCAACATTGTGCCTTGGTGTTGTATGACCTCAACTGTGGGTAGTCTGGCCATCCCCTTTCTTTGATCCCGCTGTCTAACCCTCTGGCTCTGCTGCCTTGTTGCATTGTAGTTGCTAGTCACCTCTCCGCTATTCCTATGAGGCTGGGCTTGTGGTGTGGGGAGAAGTGGACGTTGTGGCAATGCAAGCAGTCCTCTTTGCTGTTGCCATTACTATTGCTAGGGTTAGTATTGATGAGGCTGCTACTAGTACTGTTGTGGCTGATACTACTGATGCTAATGATACTACTGCTATTATGGTTGTCTCGGGCACAGTGCCCCATCTCTCCATAGGTGAAGCAAGCCCCTTCGTTGCCTTCCAACATGCACCTGGATGTCACCTCTGGCACTGCGGGAAGGTTGGATACTCTTGATAGTTACCACCATGCTGACCCTGGGCCTAGAATGATTGTGATTTCTGAGGGAACCCCTGGACCTACTACCCCTCAACTTCATAAACTACCACTCCTCCATCCGTCCTGCACCTTTAATGTTGTGGGCCCCACTGATCCTAAGCTTTGTGCTTCTTGCCCTTGCCACTAGTCTTTGCGGTACCCTTGGCCTGATGGTGGAAGTTATGGGCATGCTAACACTTCAGTGCCCTCATCATTGCGCCGGCTAGGGTAGAACATGAAAATGTTGCAACAATGGCTTGCAAATTGATACGCAAACCTGAAACAAACTGGGAAAATCTCTCTAGCATCAGGAATCTCTCTTGGTACTCCTCCACGGATGTACCCTCCACCTATCTCAAGGACAGAAACTCCATCTACTTCTTCACCCTGACAGTGGCAAAGTCTGAGGAATAGAAGACCTTCCTAAACAATCTACTCTAGGGCCTTGCACTCCAAGGATGCGGTATGAGTAGACTACTACAAGAGTTTTCCCATACTCTGCATGGCCTCGGTGGCCATGTGCCCCTAAAGCTCCGGCGGACAACCCATATGTGTCAGTATTGCCCAAGTAAAGTCTACCCGCTCCAATGCAACCTCAGGATTTGTGGTGCTGTAGAACATGTGTCCACTGTTCTTCAAGAAACGGTCAACATCTCACCGCTTCCTGGTCTGATGATGCTCTGGGCCCTAACTGCTAGAGCCCTCTCCAACAATGAACTCTGTCCACCTTGTTGCCAGCCTGTCTAGGGAGCGAAACTCCTACTGGCATCTGTGGGGTCGAGATCTCATACATTCCTACTACGGTTGGGGCTGTGGGGACATGCAAAAACTGTGCAGGTGGCGGTGCAATGGTAACACATGCTCCGGTTTAAAGGCTTTTGCAGAAGTCTCTGCCTTTATAGGCCTCTTCACCAATCTAGACATAACCACGCCCAACTCCCAGATTGTGTCCAACAATTGGCTCATAACTTCACGGGACTGCTGTTGGGCCTCCTATGCTCTCATCTGCCCATCCCTTAGAGCCTACTGCTCCTCCCACAACACACTGATTAGCTCAGCCTGTGAGTCCACCATCAGCTCCCATGTCGGTGATGGGGATCTCTTGACAAGTACCGGTGCCAATGAAGGTCAATGTCGTATCCAATACCTCTATGTGGACGCTCAGCCATCTGATCTACTCAACTGCTGATCACTAAACTAACAATAGCCACATTTTGCAAATTAACAACTCGCAAGGTGACGGTCTGTGCAACACAAAATAGATTAGTGAAAACACACACAAAAGGCTTACCTGTCGGTTAGGCTATAGATCGGCTCAAGGTGGGGGGTCTTAACCAAGACATACATATGCAAGCATACCAAATATAAGTATAATACACATCACACATACAACATATAGCATGCATGTACAACACAAGCATTCCAAAAGTTAGTCGCCTTATAGTCAAAGAGGTTGGCTCTAATACTGGGTTGTAACACTCCAATTCGGCCCGAAGGGACAAACCGAATCGTGATATTATAATTTGGAAATCTACTCTTTGAAGTATTGTGTATATACTTTATGGAAGCGAATCTCAATCTTCTAGGAGGCCTATGACAAACATCATACTGAGTTTCATAGAATGTGAGAAGAGTCATACTATATAAGACAGATCTTACACTTAAAGCTCACATATGAGTACTTTGAGCCACAACAAAGGTAACACCTCCCTTGTCACTAACTTGTAACTAAGAAGGTTACTTTATAACTGCGATGATCGCTCGAGCTATAAGAAGGCAACACCTCCAATATTGCTAAGACGTTGGATGTTGTGACATGCTCCAATTCTTATTTCAAGTTTCAATGATTGGATTAGGTAACTTGATTTCTTAATACGGATGAGTGCAGTAAATTAAACAATGGGCATGGTTATTTATTCCTCATACCCCGTAAGTAAAGTTAAACACAAACATATCATTGGATGCTAGGGCAACATATCCTAACACCTGATCTTTACATGGGTTCTTCACGCGGTAGGACTAGTATGCTTCTCTTACCCACATTCCTCTACACACACGCATTTGTAACCAAATGAGCTTTGTTGTAACGATCCGCCATTTTTCAATAATTTAATTGGGCCTAGATGGCCGGGTGTTACTAAAAAAAACAACCATAATTATGACTCATTCAAAGAAAACTATGTTTTAAACAAGATATAATAATACTTGTCCCACAGTCTTAGACCGTTTCCCATAGCCACATTTATAACTCAAAGCAAAATAAAAAGAAGTCTCATTTATTACCCCTTCCCCTAACCTAACTATCCTATTATACTTTTATTCTATCTTAGATGAGCTGAAATCAAACAATTTTGATTGGCCTACATACCCATGTCGGGATCAAGCTCGATGTAGTTCTATTGGCCGATGGGTC
>JAVDBV010060093.1:0-17325 GCA_032619315.1 Piper longum
TCAGAGTGAGCTATAGCAATCCAGACTATGTGAATGTAGTTTTTGATATATGTTTATATGCATGTACGTATGCTATGTTGACAGGGTAGCCCCTAATTACATTTTTAGGGGAGACTCTGTCCGTATTAATTTGGAATTTTTATTAATTTTATTGAAATTATTGATTCGTATGAATTGAGTGCCACGTCATCCATGTAGTATCCTGTTAGGATTTTGTGCATTTCACATATACATGGCAACCCGTATCTTCATCTTAAGACGCCGAGATTAGATCCGTGCGAGTTAGGTTCGGATTAGACGACCTAACCGGGGCCTGCAACATGCCGGTTCGGTTCACGAAGGTGAACCGGATTTGGGGTGTTACACCATATGAGCATTTTATGATAGCTGAGTATCCCCCACAAGAAGATGATAACTTGAGTTAGGTTATAACAGAGAGTGAGTTATTAGTGTATACACGAGCTATACATATAATTTTTTTGAGTTGGCTTAGGTTTTAGGCCTAAATTTAGGCCGTCACAACATTAAGTATCAATTTGGGATTTTTAAGGTTTCTCAGTTGCATGCATCATAGGGATTTCGGATCATCGGCTTATGCCCATGTGGGCCCAGCTTGATTGAGTCGTAGGTTTTCACTCAATTGAGTTGAGGATTTAAGGTTCATTTAACATTCTTGTTTTGATTCTCGCCTATAGAGTCACTTTTAAGACTCAAGTCAACTTTGATTTTGGATGGTCTCAATCTTAACTTTCCATCCATTAACATATACCATATACCATAGTTGGGTCCCCACTAGCCCATGAGTTGTCAAACATTGTGATCTTGTCACATGGAAAGATTTGAGCCATCCACGTCAGCCCTGGCTTCACCATCTTATTTTTTAGAGATTTTCCATGATTTCAAAGTTTACAACCTTAGAGCTACCGCCAATTTGGCTTCCCGCATATAGAGTCACTAGACCGGCACCCCCATAACTGCCTCGCGGCTGGCTTTCTATCCATACCTATCACAACCACTGGCGCCACCGGAATCACCGCCGGTGAACGAAGTTTTTGAAGCTGGTTTCCACAAGTGCCACCATTCGGGTTCCGATGTAAGTTTCGGAGTCCGAGCTCACCATAGATGTGCAAGCGCGCTTGGAACTTGGACCA
This sequence comes from Piper longum, assembly GCA_032619315.1. Classification (NCBI taxonomy): domain Eukaryota; kingdom Viridiplantae; phylum Streptophyta; class Magnoliopsida; order Piperales; family Piperaceae; genus Piper; species Piper longum. The sequence goes on from JAVDBV010060093.1 coordinate 1,152, forward strand.
CAGGTCCATAGGACTCTCCCTTTAATTGATCTCTGCTTGACTCCATCCATGTCGAGTTTAATCGTGTTTTAGGTGTAGAACAACAATGGGTGCATTTTATCGGATCCCTCCGATGTCTATCTATTTAGTCGTGTTTTCTACACAGTTAAGAAAACTACAACAATGAAATTCTTTGTTGGTTTTGAACTGAAGCTCCTGAAATATATGATACAAGCCTCTTCCATAAACCTATTATATAATTACGCGCATTTTTACGAATTTTACGAATAAAAGAGTGAGCGGCATGGAGATATATATGGACGGCACTAGTACTCCTTTAAACCCTAAGGTAGTGCGATGTATGAGGGTATTGCGTAATACAACATATTTTCAGAATTGGTGGCACTATTATAACCGTTTCTTTTGCCACTTAAGTACTGTGGCGGGTGTAATATGGAGGATATGAGGGCATAAGCGTTTTATGTATGAATATGAATATTAGCCGTGCATGCGCGGTGACACTTGTTTAAGTATGTTTGCTTATCGCCTAGTGTGAAGAAATTCTGAAGTTTCTTAAATTTTTGTGGGTAATATAATGTCAATTTGCTAGTTTGTACTAGTTATTTATAAGACCAAGAATACTCGTTACCAACATTTTTTATATTAAACATGTAGGTCTTTTAATCCCGAGTCGACTTTGGTGGGAGGATTGATAAGTGCTAAACACACTTCAACTCAGCGCATTTATTTTCTTTCTTAGTTCTATTTATATTTGATGTGTTTTGACATACATTTAATAATGTCTTTCATTCTCATGACGCTAGCGGGTTGTTTCAATCTATTTTATTAATCGAGTATTACCGACCAACAACTTTAAACATGACTTTGACTCAATCGTAATATTTTAGATTCAGTTCTTAGGTAAATCGAAACCGAGGTGTTATAATTGGTATCAAAGCCATGTCTTGATCAATTGAGATAGAATACTTTTGTTTTGAGTGAAGTGTGAGGAGCTCTCCTTAGCCAAGATGACAGGTATTTCCTTTAGTATTTTCTCAGTGTTTCAAATTTTTGCTCAGTCAAGTCAAATTTGAGTAATGCATGTTTCACTGTTTATAGAAATTATGAGATGGATATGAGATCATAATTTCAGTGGATGCCATCATGGATTTCACAGGCATGTCATGATAAGCTTAGAGACATATCTTTGCTTTTACTGTGCCATAGATTTGGATGACTTAAGAGTGTCCACATGTTCAATTAGCTGAGTTTGAGTTAGATGGTGACCAAGAGTACCCAGAACTTTGGCGACCACATTGCAGCATTTGCCCATTATTTGCATGTCACCACATTAAGCCTTCTTTGGAACATAGTGTACATTGCAAGATGGGGGTTTAAGAGATGACAACAGTAGGAAGCTTGGAGTATGGAGATACTCACATAGTTATGTGACACATAAATAGTTCCATTATGCATGGTCCAAGGTCTACCTTGGAGAACTTGGACCTTCAGACAGATCCTTGTGGATACATACAGGATGTGACTATGCCCACAGAGCCACTTAAGCATTTGGAATACATGGAGCATAGATGAGAGTTTGGGCAGATGACTTGGATAGACCACTTCCAGGAAATAACAGTGGTTGAGGATGAGTAGCGAGGTGGATCAATAGTCCCATAGATACTTCCCCCCCTCCCCCCCCCCCTCCCCCCCTCCATCTTCCACTAGTGTATGTCTGTCCCGTAATATTGTTAACCACTCTTCAATAGACAAAGGTAGGGACGTATTGAGAATGAGCAAGATTATATTTGACCATAGATTTAGACAGTTGACCAACTTTCACTCAATTTGTCATGGTCAGATCAGTGATTGTTGTTGAGAACCAATCAACGCTAATGGAAACAATTACTCCAGATTTAACGAGACCAATGTGGGCTCAACATTATCTTTCCATTGTACGTATCACCACTATAATCTAGACCACTTTGGATCAGACACGCATGGTTGGATAACCTAAGCCGAGTTGGTAGCAGCTACCTTTTAGGAGATAGACATATGAAGATAAACATGCCAGAGACAGTAATGGGTTCACAACGTACATGATCAAGATCAGGCTTCAGCACGTGGATAGTACAACTGTCATCCGAGTAGCACAACCACTGTCCGAGTTGGACAACCATCGTCCAGATAGCACTACCATCATCTGTAATGCACAACCACCATCCAAGTTGCCCAACCACCAACTGTAATGCACCACCGCCGATCAAATGCTCACTACTTCCATTCGTGATGCACAAACACCATTTGTATACAAGGGTTGTGAAGTCTTCCTTGCCACCATTGTGACTTGACATCCTTAGGTTAAATGTGTATTTCTTAGATAGTATCATTAGACAACGTTTGTGACAGTCATCAAATGGATGTGCATGGATAGAGTTAGAGAACATGATAGTATGATTTTAGATAGTATCATCAAACAACGTTAGTGGCGGTCATCAAATGGACGTGCATGGATAGAGTTGGAGAACATGATATTATGATATCCAGATCGGATGACCACAGTGGTTAGATTGTTTAGTCATCATGACAACATACTTTGACCCACAGCCAGGTTACACAAATTACATGGCTAGTAGATGGTCAGATACACAGTTTAACTCATTATGAGTTTGGCCCAGCCAGAGAGAGATGTTTGACTCGTATTAGAATTTTGGCATAAATGATGGGTTTAGTGAGGGAGTGTCCATTATGGAGACAGTGTTTTCCTTGTGCTTCACCAGCACGATTAAGTTTTTACCTTGAGATATAAGATTTAGCCTTTACCTCGAGTATAGGAAGTACCTTCGTGGTACTGTTTAGGGCTTAAAGTGAAGGTAGCCGATAGCAGACTAGTCTGGAGGAGACAACTTCACTCAAGCTTGGGAGCGGCACAATTAGGGACTTCAACCAAACTAGACCGTACTAACCAGATAGAGGGACACCAGTGTATACTCATCTTAACTGACAGCTTTGCTTGAGAGTCTACCACAATGATAGTAGTCATGTGAGTCAAGATTAGTGCTAAAAATAGGTACGAGATGGTATGTCATACACAAAGAGTGGATGAGACACGTGTCAAACCTCACTCTAAGTCCTCGTAGACTTGAGGAAAGATAGTGATTCTTTGGGTGGCCCATCCGTTTAGAAGTGTGTGACTAGTGCAGTATTGAGAAATGCAACCTACTGTTAGTTGATTGAATTAGAGCCACTTAGGAGCCATCTCTTAGACTCGTCATTAATTAGTTGTTCCATAGGCTGGCTACCTATGGTGGAGTCCAATCATGATAATCTGAGAGACATGTCCATGGACCTATCCATATGTTTGAGCCACCCATTATCATATACAAAGTTTCATTTCCCCACTGTGACTCAGATAGATATCCTTATATCACCACTGATGAGACATGATGTCAAACTATGTGAGGATGAGACACCTCCACGTTATAGCCCTAGAGTAGTATGACTAATTTTCTAGGAGAGATCTAGTCTATTTCCATGTGACTGTATATGTCAGACAGAGCCAAGCTTTCACCTGAGCATTTTCACTTTCACTTTCCAGATACACTAGTCCTACCATGAGTTTACTAGATGGTTGAGATGAGCAGACATTGACCAGTGCATGTGCCAACCAGATGAAGACTCCACACTTCCATGCAAGGTATGTTTTCATACTCCTTGAGATACCCTGTACATGTACAGGTGTTCTCGCCTTCATTCCATCACAGAGAGCCCTCTTCAGCAACAATTAGTGGTTATGTAGATAGTTATAAGAGCCCTAGCATGCAGTAGAGTCATATCAGTTGTCCTTGTTCCATTATGTAACATAGCAAGATATTTGATTCAGGACCGAGTTAGCTAGGACCCTGTGAGTGATCTAGTTCCTCTTACAGGGACACCTAAGAGATTGACCTAGATTGGTGATAGTAAACCATATAGCCCATTAGCATATACCAGATTTCGTACTAGAGCCCACCATGTGCTAGCAGGATGCACAAGGCACCCTAGTATAGCGGCATGGAACAGAGTGCCTAAGGGTAGACGTAGTTGACCTATCACATTGATGAGGATCAGGGAGTCATGGGTAGATGTTATGCTTCATACCTCGCACCTATATAGTTTTTCCTAATGTAGTTTAGACTAGTATCCTATAGTACTTTAGAGTACTTGCTCCACTACCCAGTAGACCCTTAGGGGTGAACTTAGGTTTTTCCTACTGAGGTCATTACATTTCAGTCCCCATAGATTGCAGTGACCCTAGAAGCTAGTCCAACGAGATAACTCAAGAATGCATGGCCAGTCTAGCAAGACGATTCAAGCATGCATAGTCAGTCCAGCAAAATGATTCGAGCATGCATGGCCAATCCAGACAAATGATTCCAGCATGTATGGCATGTTTCACTAGATAATTTGACCACTTGTAGTCCGTCCAGCCAAATTATTAAGGAGCTTCGTCAGTGTTTAGTGTTCCAGCTTCATGTTGGTTTGTTTGGGCCATATGCAGTTAGCCTTTGAGGGAGAGCTACCCTCCAGATTATAGCTCAATAGCTTTACTTTTTCCAACTCAATGGCATTTTTAGTTGAGTCTTCCGATTGTAGTTGATGTGAGAAATTCCGAGGGTGGAATTTCTACAAGGTGGAGAGGTTGTAAAATCCCAACTTTGGGTTAGGGTTTTACCTGCTTATAGTTTGCCTGATTCGGTCTAGTCTTGAGTAGATTCAAGTGACCTCAAGCTAGAATAATTTTCAGAATATGAGTATTCAAGCCATATGAGCATGTTATAGTGGCTGAGTATGTCTGACATGTAGATGATAATTTGAGTTAGGTTACATCAGAGTGTGGGTTATCAATGTATACACAAGGTATACATATGATTTTTATGAGTTAACAAATGCTTTAGGCCTAAATCTTGGTCGTTGTAGTTTTTAGTATCCGTTTGGGATTTTTAAGGTATCTCATTTGCATGCATCAGAGGGATTTTGGATCATTGGATTGTGCCTCTGTGGGCCCAACTTGATTGAGTCGTAGATTTTCACTCGATTGAGTTAAGGTTTGGAGACCTATTTAGCCTTCTTATCCTGATTCCCTCCTATAGATTCACTTTTAGGTCTCGAGTCAGTTTTGACTTTCGACACTCTCGATCTGAGCCTTCCATCCATAAACATATACCAAATACCCATAGCTGGGCCCCACTAGGCCATGAGTTGTCGGACATTAAGATCGTGACAAATGGCAAGATTTGAGCCGTTTATGTAATCCTGGCTTGACCATCTTATTTTTCCAAAGATTTTCCATGATTTTAGAGTTTATAGCCTTAGCACTGCCACTTTGGCTCGCTACAAATAAATCTTTGGCTCGCCCCTGGCCAATGGACCGGCACCCCATGACTGCATCGTAGCTGGCTTTCTATCCGTACCTCTCACAACCACGGGCGCCACCAATGACGAAGTTTTTGAAGCCAATTTCCACTGCTACCACCACTATTCAGGCCATTTTTTGACACCGACAAGCCACCTCTAGCCAATTTGACCACCCACACAGCTTCATCTTACTGAGATCTCCATTTTAAGGCCACCTACGACCACCACCGCAGCTGCGGTCGCCAGACACAGCAGTGATGCTGCCAATTTCTAGTCATTTTTTGTCCAGCCACTGGCTAAACTCTACCGATCGCCGCCACCATCATGTTCCTTATCACATGGGCTACTAATCCCGAACGTGGCAACCCCAGCCACACTGTCGTTGGCGTTTTCTAATGAGGAGCATCCACCGCCCCGTCTGGCCCATTTGCCTGTGTTCATGTCCGCTTAACCATGTTCGCGTCTACATGGTCATGCCCAAGTCCACCAATCTGAGCTAGCATCCATGTCCATCAGTCCAAACCAGAACAATCAACCCAGTTCAACCATTTTTTTAATTGAGACCAAGTTGACTTGACCTAACTCGGTTCAGTCCAGTTCACCTCATTTTGGGCCGTTTTTGCCATTTCTCGACTAATTTCGGTATTTGAGACTCAATAATTAGTTTAGATACATATTTACACTATTTAGCATGTTTGAATTTTATAAATATTTTCTTTATTTATTAATTATTTTAATTATTTATTTAATTATTCATGATTATTTATTTCTTGTTATTTATATATTTATTGACTTTGATGATTGATTATGTGACTAATTACTGTTATTGATAATGTATTTATTTATTGATATTATTTTTGTTCATGTTTATCTTATTTTATTTAATTAATTAATTAATTATTAATATTTTTTACTCATGTTATTATTTATACGTATTTAGTTGTATTTTGTATATTCGATATTTATAATAATATTCTTAATGATTAATTAATATTAGTCATTTATTTATTTATTATTTATTATTATTAATGATATATTTACTTATTAATATTAGTCTTATTTATGATTAGTAAATTATATTTATTTATTTATTTATCTATTTGTTTGTTCACATGTATGTTATTATTTACTTATATTTAATTATGTATTATTGTATTGTATAACTATGATATTATTAATATTCATAATTAATGACTTGTAATTTTTTTTATTTAATTATTATATAATTACTTATTTGTATGTTTACTAATACGAGTAACACGAAGGTAGTAAGGTGTATGAGGGTATTGTGTCATGCAGAATATTTTCAGAATTTGTGGTATTAGCTTAACCATTCCTTTTGCTACTTGAGTAATGTGGTGGGTATAATATGGCGGATATAAGGGCATAAGCATTGTATGTATGAATATTAATATTAGCCGTACATGCTTGTCGACACTTATTTAAGTATATTTGTTTACCTCCCAGTATGAGGCAATTCTAAAGTTTCTTTGGTTTTTATGGGTGTGGAATACCCATTCGCGAGTTTGTACTAATTATTTTTCGAACTATTAACACTCGTTAGTGACATTTTTTGTATGATATATGTAAGTCTTATAATCTTGAGTCAATCTTTGTGGGAGGAAAGATAAACGCTACACACAGTTGAGCTCAACACTTTATTTATATTTGATGTATTTTGACGTATATTTAATAATTTCTTCCATTTTCATGACGCCAAGCAAGTTGTTCGATCTATTTTATCGATTAAATCTTATTGACTAAAAACTTTAAAATGACTTGACTCAATCGTAACATTTCAGATTCGGTTCTTAGGTGGACAGAAATCGGTTCTTAGGTGAACTGAAATTGAGGTGTTACATGTTTATTGATGCTTTTAAAGACGTTTATATGAGAAGGAATTAACTACAAATACTTAGCCAAAAAATTAGATTCCCATGAAACCAAGACCCTTATAAGATGGCAAGTGGACAACTTAAACAAAAATTACTTAAACACATTGAGATGTAGCCAATAAGAACAAGAAACAAATCCAATAGTTGTACTTGGTCCCATTGAAGTATGGTGGTGTAGTAGCAGAAAGTCACTCGGTTTGCCTTCATTTGTTGTACATCTTGTCCAATTGGGCTCTAATGCCAATTAAATGAGCACTAATGCCGATGAGAGGTAACTACAAATATTTAGAATAATAGTTAGTTAGATCTATACAATCTTTAGGGCCTTATATAGATCACAAGTGTACAATTAATAGTGGAAATGATTTCACTAATTAAGCACAAGTAGATAATATGCAAGTAAGACCAGATATTCAAGGCAAACAATAAGGTATGTGCATAGAAGGCACTTTAAGTCCAATTCCAAGTTACTATTTGTGTTGGTTATCAAGTCTAACTAAGTAGTAGAGTGGCCTAGGACTTGCGATATCTTAACTTCTAATCACAATGAAGGTCAAGTTCAAAGAAGTTAAGCGTGCCAACAAGTAAATAATAAAACAAGTAGAACTGCACGCATAATTAAAGAGAAGGGAAAAAAGGACACAAATAAATTTTTTAAGAGGATCCCAACTTGGTATGTCCTCTCTTCTAGCTCACTAAGTCTTTTGGTTAGTAGGTCTTCATTGCTTAACTAGGCGAACTACTTATATCTTTACAAGCAATCAAGCTTAGGACTTCTTCACAAGTACTCCACATGGGACATGGAGGAATGCACTCCAAACACCCTTAGAACCTCCAACAAGCCTTCCTCCACAAGCATCAGTATCAAGGATCCTAACTCAACTAAACCTCAAACACCCTTGAGATTCCACACCTATGGAGACTACATCCTTCTCCAAGCTTCTCCTCCTTTCTTCAAGCAAGAAGTTTCTCACACCCACTACCAACTTAGGGAGTTTACTATCCTTGATACCAAGATTGTAACTAAAACAGAAGTTAATAGGCATCACTTCCTAGCTCAAGCTTGTTTCTCCAACTGAGTCCAAGAAAGTGTTAAATTCACTAGAGGCTTAAAAGGGTAGCAACAGGATTGTCAAATCAGTCCATGAAGGGCTCCATTTATAGGCTAGCTTACCATATGCAAGAAATGGAGTCATTTGGCTTCAACTCCCCCTTCTTTATTGTCTTTACCAACAGCTAGTTTTTTTGTAGTTTTCAAATCATTCAACTACCGAATGATCACTTAAACCATAGCCATGTTTGATTCTTCAGCATCTAATGTTAAAATCTTTCAAACTTCACCAATTCTATTGTGAGGTTCAGAATTCCTGGTTTGATTTATGAAGTCTCACCGATGATCCCTTCAATGTTGAACGTGCGATCAAACATCGAATACAGTTTCTTCTCAGCTTTAAATCTAGTAATTGAACATCAAATACATGTTTGATCACAATTCATAACTAAACGTCTAACCAAAATTTTAACCGAATACAGTTTCTTCTCAGCTTTAAATCTAGTCCATTGTCTTCAGTTGTCGAAACCATGACCGAACTCTAATCGAATTGTTGAAACTTCAACATGTTTTCTTCATTGTGGTGAGTTGCTTTTTTAATTGGTCACTTGGTTTACCTAGGTTATACTTAGATAGTTTAAGTGTTCTTGTCTCATCAAAGTAAGGTTCTAACAAAATTAACAATGCAAGATAGCAACGAACAGTAGCGAATCTACTCTAACTTAGAAATTGAGGGAAGGGCATCAAATAAGAAATGACAATTATTTGATATGCCAATTTAATCGAGTCAAACTAACAAGGTTCTTTTAATCAAATAGTAGACCTTGGATGTGCAACTTCACTTAGTTAACAAACAACGCATAATTATGACTTCTACTAAATTATGATATGATCAAAGTTGATAACCGAGAAACGATGATCATTATAATACGCTATTGCTTTGTATTACAACGTACCACAATTGTGAGATCCCTCAACTTAGTCCAACATCTAATGCCTATTGATGTAAGATCCTATTTATAAGTGGGAATAAGCTATATACCTTTAACTTTAGTTAACCACTTTTGAAGAGATGACATAGCCCATTAATTTGTACTTTGGACTAGGTCATTACAGTCAGACCCTCCTGTCATATTAGAAGGTGAGCTAGACTGAGGACGCTGTCTAGGCTGTGGATCATGGGCTAAAGAAGGTCATAGGCTAGGGCTAGCGGTGAGCCAAGTGTAAGAATTTTGAGAACAAAATTTTATAAGGTGGGTAGATTGTGAGATCCCTCAACTTAGTTCCACATCTAATACTTATTGGGGTAAGATTGAATTTATAAGTGAGAATGGACTATAGGACTATAGATCTTTAACCTAGTTAAAAAATTTTGAAAACATGACGTAAGTAATTATGTTGCACTTTGGGCCGGGACATTACACGTCATTCCACATGTCTGTCTATGCAAATAGAAAAATAGTGATGCATTATGAGTGACTCCTCTACGTGGATATTTGTGATAACGAATGTATGTCTGCCTAAACTTCATAAACTATTCCAACCTATGACATCATCAATCCCAATGTCTAGGCAAAACCAAATTTTTTTATCATTCAAAAGTTAGCTATGCTTTTGAAGCATTAAAAACTTATTGAAATAATCAACTTATAATCAATCATAAAGAGATCGAAAATAACAATTTTACATCACTTAATAATTAATATTCATTGTTTATCCCAAATCAATACAATTTACTAAATTTTAAATTTCATTATCCATAGAAAGAAAACAAAAAGTAAAAAAAGAAAGAAATTATGCAAATCTTGATCGATAAGGCCCAAGCACAATTTGTCTATCTGGTTGTGCTTGCTTCCTTATGGCTTAACTTCACAATTCTTTTTTCTCAAACTCTTGAAACTTCTCCCTCTTATGGATCAAAAGATAACAAGATTTCAAGACTCTAAGGTCTGGAAGAAGAAGAATAAGGTAAAAAAAGGGGCCCCTTTACAAATGAGGGAGCATGTACATTTATAACAAGTTCGAGGAAGGTAGCCTTCTTGGAATTTTCTTGGCATCTTCCAGGAAGCTTCATTGGCGCACATGCACTTGGACTGATCATCAAATCATTATTGCGCACATGTAGGGTGTGATTCTTTCTTAGTTTGGAAGGTGCTTATCTACTTGACCATCCTTGGTGTTAATTGAAGTTGCCAAGATTATCCACTTAAACTCATCATTAGCCATGCACAATGTCACTATCGGGCAGATTTTTTTGGGTAGAATTTAAATTAGTCACCTTCTTTGCAGTTTCCAAATGGGGACCATCACATAATTAAACCATAACCACCATGTTACCAACTCCAAATGGGGACCATCACATAATTAAACCATAACCACCATGTTACCAACTCCCATGTGCCCAGGATAAGCTTCACCATTGCAAAACAAAATAATTGATTACATATGGATTCAAATTTGCTAAAATTTTGTATATTATTCATTTCCTTTGAATTCCTTATTTCTATCTAAATCGAATACAAAAACGAGGCTTAGGCCTTAAATCATATTCAAACCAAAGAAAATAATAACACTATTAGAGAGTTACAATGATCAATCACACAACCCATCAAATGTCCCGACATTATGAACATAAGCGCTCCGTGTATAGTAACATCCCAACTCATTGGTGAAAAATATATGCTTGAAGTATTATTAGTATGACCAGTTAGTTTAACTTATCTTCAGTTTAGTTGTTGTTACGTCTAGGCCCAACCATTGCTTTGACTTAACATTTACGAAGACATTAAAACCAAGAATTTTAGTTTTCATTTCTCCCATCTTACTTAATCATATTAAGTATTTACACACACCAATAGCATTAAAATCACAATTGGATAAATTTGTCTAATTATAATAAAAACAAAGGGATCTTTAAAAACAAATGATTAATTTTGATGAGTTACTTTCCAAGCTCTGCAATCTTTCACACAATCTTCTAGTCTAAACAATGAATTATAATTTTATCACTACTTGTACTAAGCTATAAGTATGTATATGCATGATATGACATAAATATATTCCATCATCAATATTTATAAATCATACACACCAACCAAGTATATATGCATCATCACAATAGCACTAAATAATACCCATAAGTATTAAACTACATTAAATAATTCACGAATGAAAAACAAGAATTTTTTAGACAAATGTGTTACGCCAAGGCACAAACATTGTTTGCGAAAGGGAGCAAATCTTACTCAAGGGCTCATAAGTAGCTGCGCATGGGCAGAAGGGCCGTGTTTCCCAACAACAAGTCAGTGAACCATTTGCACAAAGGCGCAAATTGCTTTGTGCAGGGGAGTACACAAACATCCAATTTTATACAATTTTGTTCAAGGGTTAAACAAGGTCCAAATTACATGAAATTAACATTCCCATGAAAACATTTTACAAAATAAGAGTCCTAACCCTATATTTATGTTCTCATAAGTGATGTTTTCTTATATACAAACTAGGGCATAATAAGGAAAATTGCATTCACATTTCAAATTCAAAAAAATTTTATATACCTTTTATTTACATCATAACTGAAAGTTTAGAATTAAACTTGATTGAAAAGATAGGATATTTTATAATTTCATCATATCATTTTTCATTTTCTAAGTTAAATTCATGTAAATAACACAACATTCAATCTTAATTTTATTTTCATATTATTAATTCTAAAATACCTCCTCCCTGATTAAGTTAACAAACTTAATCATGATGTTCAAACATCAAATAAAATTAAAATATAAAAAATTCTTAATCAGGAATACATGTATTACAAATCATAACATTCAAAAAGAATACATGAATGATCATGATGTATGAATCTAAAAACTTAAACTTGTTCAAATTAGATTTATTAACCACTTCTCCTGGTGCTTTCCCCTGGGATTATCTCCAACGCCTAGTTGTCCACGTAGTAAAACACTGGGAAGATGGAGAATAGCCAAGGATGAGAGAAGAGAGGGAGAGAGCAACGTGAGAGAGATGAAGAGAGAGACAGAGGTTGACCTTCTCCTCTCTTGCCCTTTTATCCTCCTCTACTTTCTCCTTCCCTAAGTTACTCATCTATATTTCCTCTAATACTTATTATACCTCCTAAGCTAGGTTCAATCTTGGTCCAGCACGTTAGCTAAAGTTGATCAATTCGACACTTCTACTAACCGGCTGCCCTTCTCTATCCTTAGCTCCTCTTAGTTGACCTTTATGGCTAATGTAAATGATCAGCCCTATTTATTTATAGGCATAGTCAACAAGATTAATCGGAACGTGGTTCACATGTGGCCATATCCACTTGTCCCGTAGACAATTTCCCTTGTCCATTTTACTTGTTTCTTCCAATTTTCTCGGATTGGTTGCCCTTTCACCTCTCTAGCTCATAAGGAATCGATCTTGCAGCATTATACTGAGTAAAATCAACTATTCAACAACAATAATTTAATGTACAACATAAGGATCATTGTTACAAATACGAAGAAAAATTTTATCCTTGATCAAAATTACTAAGTATGTGGATAAGAGTTTGTCTCAAGATTTTTTCCTATAGTTCTAATTCTATGAAAATAAAAATAATAGTACTACTTATTACAGACTCTGTCTTTCGAACTTTCCCTCCCGCTTCCATTCTCATGAAACTCCCTTTCCACCTTCTTCGTTTTCTCTCTAAAATATCTAGATCAAGAATTTGTAAACCATATCATGAATTTGTAAACCACAGCTATATAGATTGAATACATAAATCAACTAAAATAAGAGAGATGACTTTGTTTCATTTAAGAAAATCGCCTATCAATGCCGGTTATTCATGTCGGGAAGATGGCCATTTCCTCCATAATCTCAGCCAACAAATGTGGGATAGATTAATACCCAAACATGTACTGGGGAGGAACACCGTTAAAAGAACCATGTTTGATGCCGTTAAGGTGTTGGGAAAGGGTGAGCATGTATCGATTTATTACTGGCGTGTATGCAGAGGGATGGGTACCGAAGCGTTGCTAAAAATCTTTCGTATCGAGGACCCTCCTACCTATTAATTTGTTGTTTACACTAACGAGTTGGATAAGATAGTTGCTCACTGGAGCTTAGCCCATCGGTACAGGAGACTTTTTATGTACAAGAGATTTGCAATGTAAGATCCGTCGACTTATTCTATTATTTAATATCTAATTAGGTAAGATCTAATTTATTAGTAAAATCAAATTATTAATTTTCTATTTTAACTAATTATTTTTAAACAAATAATTTAAACCTATAATTTATATTTTGGGTTGGATCGGTATATATGATATCATAACCAACTTAGTTATATACTAAATAGTAAGTTAGACTAGAAACATTTATTAGATTGATAGCCACGGGCCAAAATGACCCGAATAAATTTCAGGGTAAGAATTTTGACGAGGGAATTTCGAAAGATTTAAGTAAGATTTAATTTATAAGTAAGAATAAAATATTGATCTTTAACTTTATTTAGACATTTTGAAGTAAATGACTTATTCATTACTTTATACTTTAGCTTAGTCGTTACATGTAAGTTCTATTATTAACATCAGTTGATATATTTGAGTTAATTTTTGCCCTTAAAAAAAACTAAGAGAGAGATTTTGCTAGATAGCAACATGCAACTAATAGTGATATACTGATATCTTTGGGGGGAAAAACTAATTGTGATATCTCAACATCAAAAACCACTGCGAGACCTTTTCCATGAAAAGTTGAAGGCATACGCTCACGTGTTTTCTACGGCGTCTCAAGTCACAGCCCGTTGACATTGAAGACTTTCTTTTTTCAAAGCGGAAGACTTTCTAGTGGCATCGTACGCCTTCCATGAAAAATCGCAACTTCCACGGGGAATCCAATTAATGACCTCCAACTAGAACCAACAAATAAAATATTGAAAGAATAACTGCAGCTTCAATTGAAGTACAAACTTCCATGTCCCTCCTAGTACCTATAAATTAGAAATTTAACAGCCTAATTCATAATCCGGAGAAATTAAAAATATTGCTCATGCTGCATATTAGAATAGGGAGGGCATAACTTGCAAACAAGAAAAAAAATACTCAAAAGACGGCTGATAACGTAAAATAATAGCTTTTTAATCGTTAAAATCCCATAAATACATGAAACCCACAAATATATGCTCTTGGTTTTGTCTAAACAGATATTCTACAATTGAATTATGCGATAACCAAGTTAAAAAGGAAGAGCACACATTGCGAAGCGAATATTAAATACATTTAATTAATTTGAATCAAGTATAAAATAATATATAAATTACTTACCTTGTATTATGCATCAAAAAATATATTTGGATCTAAATGAAATCACACATTAAATATTACTATTGTCCATAGGTTAAATCACACTCAAGAGTTATCAACTCTTTCATTGTCAGGAATAAAATGCTAATTCAAAAACTAGTGAGTTGCTAATTTATTTATAAAAAATAAATTAATGATTGTGGTTACTAAAATAAATGGTAACATCCTTTAACTAATGACAAGAGTCATTGTAACAAGCGAGCAGATTAATTAATAATAATTTATAATGTGAACATTGGAAATGAAAGAGACATCAATGAGTATGAAGTTCACCATCACTGCTGTCTAATTGTCATCTGCCATGGCGACTTCGGCCAACTTCTGCAAGTTTAGGCTCACCACCATGTCGACGAACATCTTGGTGTCCTCCACAGTGTTCCCATCCGGCACATCAACTACATACGACTCCAACACGATCGTATAAACCTTCCCCTGATCGTCCCGGCACTCGTTCACCGAGGTGACGGACCGGTAGTTCTTGAGCCGATGCTGGCCACCCACCACGCTAAAGCTCATAACATGCCTCTCCTCGTCCACCATCTCGAGCCGCTCGGTGCTGTTGGATGCAGGCAGGCCTGACACGACGGTGACCTCGCGGATGGAGCCGACGCCGCCGTCACCGGCCCTCATGGAGCAGCTCTTGACGAAGTGCTTGTAACGCTGCGGCCGGTCGAAGCTACGGACGAGAGGCCACACGACGCTGGCCGGGGCGTGGATTCGCTTGGTGACCAGTGAGGTGCAGGTCCCGGGGGGGGCTTGGGACGTGTGGTGGGCGCGGATTGTGGGTTCCAATAGTGCCAGTTCCTCTGGTTTGAGGTCCATTTCGTGCAGGTACAATAGAGAAGGAAGAGATGGAGAGGACGTGGACATAGTCGAAGGGTTCGTAAGTGTTGGTGCAGTTGATGTATTGACAATTTTTTTCAAGGTTGACATTGTCATTGCCCATTGGCCTTGATGTCCTTTTGGTTTGTGGCAAAGAAAAGTGCCCTTTTAACATGGAGACGCCCAGATCCAACCTAAAAAAAATAAAAGAAAGAAACGTACTCCCGTGACCGATCCGATGGTTGGGAGTTGGTCCGGCTGCCAGAGTATAAAATAAAACTTTCTTTTAACCGCTGCAATGATTCTAGAAACATAGGCCACCCAGGGCATGGTTGCATTAATCGGAATCGGAATCGGAATCGGTTTTCAAATGAATCGGAATTGGAATCGGTTTGAATCGGCCAAAAATCGGTTTTTTTGAATTGGTCAGAAATCGGTCTAAATCGGAATCGGAATCGGAATCGGTCCGAATCGGTTTTATAAAAATATATATTGACAATTTATAATAAATATATAAAAATCATATATTGATGTTATTTTGATATTATTATGTGTATTATAGTTTATTATATTTTTAATATTTTTTTGGATTTTTTTAATTATTTTGAATTAATTATTATTTTATATTCGAGTCGGACTCGAGTCAATTTTTAATTACGAGAATGCCACCC
>JAVDBV010060095.1:0-11364 GCA_032619315.1 Piper longum
GGGAGAATTGTTGGGTTAATCCCACATCCCATTTGGAGGCAACCGGTGACTTGTATATAGGCTAATGGGAAAACCTTAATTCTTGAGCTAGCTTTTGGATTAAGAGAGACCCATGAACCTGTTACAAGTCACTTTTGGGGCCCGAAGGGCCCAATAAGTGATATCAAAGCCAAGGTTGGTTTTGGTGTTGCCTGAATTAGCCACACAATTTGTCGGCCGGTCCGAATTTGTGTCTCCCGATTTGTCGGTCGGTCCGAAGTTGGCCCAAAGCCACACAATTTGTCGGCTGATCCGAATTTGTGTCTCACAATTTGTCGGTCGGTCCGAAGTTGGCCCGAATTAGTGTCATCTGGAACCTCACCAAGAGTTGGCTCCGCATGTGGTGAGGGGGAGATGATTCGAGTGTTGTGATGTGTGAAGGGGAGAATTGTTGGGATCATCCCACATCTCATTTGGAGGCAACCGGTGACTTGTATATAGACTAATGGGAAAACCTTAATTCTTAAGCTAGCTTTTGGATTAAGAGAGGCTTATAAACTTGTTACAAGTTATTTTTGGAGCCCAAAGGGCCCAACAGTTAATGGATCAGCTTCATAAGGTTGAAATGCTTGAGGGAGTATCTATCACCCGATCTGAGAAAGTGAGGGATGAGCTCATTTTGGAGGGAAATGATATTGAGCTTGTATCTAGATCTGCCGCGTTTATTAATCATGCAATTTTGAGTGGTTTATCTCTCTTGTTGTCATTTGGTATCTTGTTGGATTTCTGATTTATCATTTGGTGTATTGGTAACAGAAATGTCATGTGAAGAACAAGGGTATCAGAAAATTTCTCGATGGTATTTATGTTAACGAGAAGGGAACCATGGCCAAGGATGAGTGATAGTTGCTTCTAATTCAATATTAGTTTGACCTTTTAATGTTTTATAGGAGTTTTTGGTTGTGAGTTTTGTTTAGCTTCACTCAATGGTATTAAAGATCAATTATTAAATATATGAAGAGTGGAAATGGATTTTGTTTTTCTTCATATTATTGTTGTTTAAGTTTGTTTTCCCAATTTTAGATCTCGTTCTTCTGAGTTTGTCCATTGGCACTGTTGTTCTTCGATCTTTATAAACACTGTTGTCCAAGAATTAATTGGTTGGGCTTCTTCTCTAGTAAGGCTGTTCTTTTTGCGGTTTGATTGAGCTTAATGGTGGTAGATTAGAAGCTTGATTGGACTTCGTGGTACCTTGTTTCTGCCACAATTATAGTTAGATCATCGACGACTGAGCTCCCACCATGGGAAGCTTGAAGTATAAGTTTTCTCCATGCATGGTAAAGGTTAGGGGTGCTAAATGAGCTTCAAACACGGCTCGAATATATTTTAATTTTTTTGAGCTCATTTGTAGGCTCGAAACTGAGTTCTTTGTCATAACTAGAAATCGAGTTCTTCGTCATAACTCAAAACTGAGTTTGTCGTAACTCAATTAAAAACACGCAGTTAGTGTGATTTGAACTTATTAAGGGTCAAAGACTTGAATACTTACTATCTTAATTATTTCACTTTTTTACTAGTCTACTATAGATAAATAAATATAATTATTTACAATTAAATTCATTAGTATATATATAATATAAAAATTATATTATTATATTATTTTATCGAGTTGAGACCGAGTTATAACTGAGTTGAGTCGAGTAAAATTTGAACTTGATCAAATTCGGTTCGTATGATTCGAGTTCGAGTTCGAGTATTTAAATATTGAATTTTGATTTGAATAAAATCGAGCCGACTACCAAATACTTATGGCTCGCTTAACTAGTAACTCTAGTAATGGCTAGCTAAATATTGGCTATATCTAAAGTTGGGATTTGGGAATATTTACTTCATTAGTGCTTCGTTTTCAGCATTTCTTATACTTAATAGTAGACTGCAATGTCGTTGGCTGGGATTCTAGTTCCACTCATGCTCCAGAAAGGAGAGCACTTTAATGTGCTAACTTTTTTTCTCGCATCAATCTGCTTTCTTCTTCGTGGCAATTTTCAATTCTATCGAACTGTAAGGAAACAGAAAGCTTCTCTCCCGCTCAACTGCGGAGTTCGTATACGAATCATTGGCCATAACCACCTGCCCGCGGCTGAATTACAGTGGATTAGTTGCTGCCCAAAGACATGATTTATGATTCTATCTGTTTTACGCCAATTTGAAACTGTTGTAACAAGATTAATGCCGTCTATGAATATTATAATGTATCAATTATATTCTACATGCTCTGGCTAAATTCAAAGGCCGCTATGTTTAATCAGGAGCGTCAGTTTGAAAATCCCATGAAATGAATTACGTCAAGCGGAGTATTATGAATCAGCCGCCTATTTTGTGACTTGTCGGTTATCCTGTTCGATCTTTTGCAACGGAAAAGCCAGGGACGAATTGTGACTTTTGTGTTTTGACGCTTATTTTTTGTGTATATCCTTTTATTATGCCCAATCGGCGGAGGAGGAAGACAAGTCAAAACGGTAACACAAAGGGAAACTCGCATGGGAGGCAAGAAAGCATGAAAGAACAACTTCAATGAAAATAGAGCAATGAGAAGAAGAAAGCTTCGGTTGTGGGGGGCAAGAAGAAAAGAAAGATCGGGCTTTGGATCAAAGTGTTCAGGAAGTGACATGACCAATGCATCATGAGGAAGATCAAAGCACTCCATTACAAGCTGCTAAATATGAATTAGAACCAAATGAATTGCATTGTCAATGCATAACCATATTATACAAAAAATAAGGAGGTATAAAGAAATGTAAAATCTAATCGTTTTTTAAGTGGTAGCTCTAAAAGAAGAAATATATATTCAATATTCTATAGGAAAAAGTAGTACATATTCATTAATATATATATATATATATATATATATATATATATTCATGCATGCATACAAAATTGATGCACCGTCTTTTCCATCTGTCACACATTCGATATATTATAATATTAATTAACTTGAACCCAATTATGCACTAGCATAAACATTGTGTTACTTATTCTGTCTGAAATGCAACGCTAGTAGTGCTTTTACTTCCCCACAAGACCACCTTTCCAATGAAGATGGTGTCAAACAGAAAATGAGTTCCCCCCCCCCCTTGGTTTTCTCTTACCACATTTCCCCGAGAAAGTGTCCAGGCATCCAGCACTGGATTTGTATTCCTTGCTTCCAGACTCTGTCAGATGTGACTAGTTATACTCTTTGAAGAATATACTTGGCAATGCATGAATTGGTTCTATTCATCAATATGCATGACCAGATTGGGTTCTTGAGAAGTAATATTATTTGCAGCACCAAAAACACATGGAGAACATATTGCAAGTAGAGGCGACGGTGTCGAAAGGGAGAGAACCACTCGTGGAGAATCTCCCTGTAAGGATTGATGTGATATCTTATTCCAGCCTAAAGAATGCAGGGTGATTATTTACTCTAATGTGGAGTTGGTGATGACTCTATAAAAATGAAATTGCTCTGATTCTTCTCCAATATTAGCCGCTAGTAGAGACAAGATGGCATTCCAAAGATTAAAGAGAATTGTAAAGGCGATGGTTGAAAGCAAAATGTCTGGATTCCAAAAGCTTAAAATATTTGAAAACTCATGCAAATGCAGATAATGTTGGAAGTTAGAATATTATTGTTGTCTTACAGCTTTCTTTATAAATAGCTTAACCAAGAGATGTGCAGATCAGACAGGGTACGCAAAAGAGGGTACAATGGTTGAGATTGGTAGCAGTTGTGATCAATGGAAACCTGTGGTTGGAATGGTGGCTGCAGAAGTGGCTTTTGCCATTGTCAATGTTCTCATCAAGAAGGTTCTTGATGATGGTATGAATATTTTGGTCCTCGTTACTTACAGACTTTCAGTGGCAGCTGTTTCTCTTGGGCCAGTGGCATATTTTTTGGAAAGGTATGAGTCAAATTAATTGGATATATAGCAGGCTTGAAGGAGAAAATTTCATGATTTCTTATATTGATGTTAAGCAGTTGTGTGGTAGTGCAGGAAAACTCGTCCTAAGCTCACATTTAGCATCTTTTGGCAGTTTTTCTTCAGTGCTTTATCAGGGTATAATTCTGATAACATAAAGCAGAACAGTTTTCATGAACTTGAACAGTCCAAATTCAAAAATATATTGGCAGTTTTTATATATTTCTCACAAGTGTCATGTGCAATTTTTGGTATTCTTCTTAAGGTCTACCCTCACCCAGTATCTTTTTCTTCTCGGACTGCGGTACACATCGGCAACTTTTGCTTGCGCTTTCATCAACATGGTACCAGTTGCAACGTTTCTAATGGCTCTACCTTTTGGGTAAGTAGTACGCGTATCAGGTATACAGGTATATATCAAGTACTATCGGCAGCCCAGTTGAATATTATATGCTAGAGATACGTACACAGTAGCACTTAGGACTGTACAGTTAAAAAGCCCCTATAGGAAAGCTAAGTAACAGCCATTAATTCATTACGTAACAATTAATACCGATTCTAATAAAGTTTTTTTATTTGTAATCATAAGAATAATATTTATGTATCTGACCCTTTAGATGGAAAAAAACCTTATGGGTCATACTGTTTATTTACAACCAATATAGCTGATCAAGGAATTTCATCGTGTGTGTCAATGTTTAAGGTTGGAGACAGCCAACTTAAAGACAAAAGCCGGAAAAGCCAAGGTGCTGGGAACCTCTGTGTGTGTTAGTGGAGCTATGATACTGACCTTGTACAAGGGAGTTGCACTGACACATACCAAACGCTTCAACAGTACATCGGGGTTAAGAACAAACCCTGCCGGAGAAGTAGGATTTCTGATAAATCAAGCAAAGAGGTGGGGCATAGGGTCCATTGCCCTTGTTGGTGGTTGCCTTAGTTGGTCTACCTGGTTTCTTTTCCAGGCCAAGATATGCAAGAGCTATCCTGCACTCTATTCCAACACAGCTATGGTCTCCTTCATCAGTGCACTCCAGTGTGCTGCTCTGGGTATCATCACTGAAAGAGACTTCTCCTTCTGGGTCTTGAATGGCAAGTTACAGATTGTCACAGTTATTTATTCTGTGAGTAATCTTACTAATTAATTAGCATCCCTATAATTAATAATGAGCATGTATAATATATATACTGCATACGCCACTTTTTAAGATTTGTATTGTCGAGTGGTGCATGCAGATAACAGTGCAAAAGTTCACTGCTAATCATGCATGAATTGGTGCTCGGTGCATGCAGGGAATGGTGGGATCTGGTCTTGGATATGTGATAATGTCATGGTGTGTGAAGAAAAGAGGCCCTGTTTTCACCGCTGCGTTTAGTCCCCTTATCCAGATTATCGTCGCCATTATCGACTTCTTTGTTCTCAAGGAGCAAATTCACCTCGGGAGGTAGATTCTTCTGAGCTTCAACTCACTTGCTTAAATGTCGTTCAATGTCTCTAACATTGTGTTTATTTCGTTCAACCAAAATGAAGTGTGCTTGGGTCAGTTCTAGTGATTGCTGGGCTGTACATTTTGCTGTGGGGTAAGAACATGGACGCTCAAAGCTGCATGGTGAAACAGACCCAAACTCGACCTACCGAGGATGTTAACGTCCAAGAGCAGCCATGCACGGCGATTCCAGAGAGAGTTGACCGCCTGTTTCACTAATCTGTTTGTCAAACTTCCCATTGCTTCTTCTTGTTGGATAGAAGAATCATGACTTCTCAATAAGCCAGGATTACATCTTGTTTTCTTAACAAAAAGAATAAGGAAAAGGACCGCGTTTTTATAAGCACATAATTAAGCACTACTTTATCCGCCACTATAATTTGCTTACACTTTGAGCTTTTGAAAGAGGCCAATTATGTGTGTTAATTAATTAATAATTTTGCTTTATTCTTTGCCATACGCTATATTAAGAACTAATTATTTAAGTAGATTAAACTTTAAAAAAATATTTTTTGGCCTTTTGTTTCAAATGAATTAATTAAGTCTAAACTTCGAAAGGACGAAAAAACAAACCCATGTAACAAGTCGTTGTCTAATGTTGTCTTTTGAGGTCGATGGTCGTGTCCGTCAGTGGTATATATTCTATTCCATTTATTTTCCTTTTGCTGCAAGAATGATCTTATTCTTAGGAAAATTAATCATAAATTTTTCAAGAGTACTGTTGACTTTTGATATTTTCGAGCATGCTTCTATGCCAATGGCCTTACATGAGAACAGTTGAATGGATGGGATCCCTTCAATATGGGAATAAGATCTTCTAAATTGTATGCCTCGTGTTTTTTTAATATTACACTTAAAAGTTTTTATATTCAAATGAAAAATGTAACAAGTTAGTTATAAAAAAATAAAATAAATTGTGGGTTATGTTTGAAGATTGTCATATTTTTGTGGGCCAAAGTCCAACATGGGTAACAAACATGATTTATTCACTTAAACAAAAAATCATGAATATGAAAGTTACCCACGAATTGAACGTGAGTTTTTAAATTAGAATAATGATTAGAAGATGAAGACAATGACTAGAATTTCACGTTGATGATATTTCTATAATAACTGTTGTTGAATAAAATATTTTCATATAAAAAACAAGCTCCTAAAGAACTTCAGTTTAATTATTATATCCTTTTATACTTATGGCGACTAAGTAAAGAGAATTGAATGCCCCCGTCAAATTGGGATTTTATCACGTTTTATTCCTCGTAAAGCTAATAAACAGGAAGATACATAGATGAAGGGTCAATCTCTACAAGCTCGATCGGTTCCCGGCCATCTTCATGCTGTCACAATTGTAAATGTTCCATCTTCCAACTCATGCACGGTGCTATAAATATGTCTACGAACAATGCCTAGCATATGTAAAACGTTACAAAAGTTACTTCCATTTTAACCCAACAATCTATCAAGTGAAGTCGATTTACAGTATTTTTAGAGGTGAATAGAGTTTCTAATTATATATGTACTCTACAGATCTGCTAGGAATATGTCCCAAGTCCAAACAAAGAAGAGAGGACCTTACATTTAAATTAAATCCCTCTAAATCTGAATCCCCAATGCTTTCTCCTCATAACTTGAATTCACTAGTGAATGTTGATGGTTAATTAACAGTACTAAACAAATAGTTGTAAACATTTCTTTTCAGGAAGGCAATATAACTTATCAACAATATTCCACGTACCTGCATAAATTTTTATAATAAGAAGGAAAGAAACACCATTATTTATTTATACTATTTTGAGAAACTAAGAGATTTGTTTCATTGATCAGCAAGTCGCCAAGCAGGAGGCAGCTGAGGATTGTTGAAAACATTGTTGGGATCAATCTCTGTCTTAGCATTCACCAGCCGATCAAAATTCCCCAAGAAGCACTTCTCGCCCCATTCCCTGGCCTTCTCCACCTCCTTTTCCGACAAATTGCTCGCATTGCTCCAATCGATAACACCAAGGTCTAGATCCAGATAGTTCACATATGCAGCTATTGGTCCTTTGACACTAGCCCAACCATGGCATCGTATATACCACTTCATAAGCTCCATGCTTCTCCTGTTGTCCTCCTCCTTCCACTCCACTAGGTGTTGAATGCAATAAAGATTGCCTTCTCTGTGAGGAAATGGAAGTGAATTGCTACTAATATTCTCCATAATGCCTCCTCCATATGGATCCAATATCAGGTACCCAATGGGCTCCTGTTACAATATGCTAATGATCATTAAGATGTCTTCAACTGAAATCACTTCTGCAGCATAGTCTGATTTTCCTTTGAAATAGTGTTTGTCATGGAGCTTTCTGTCCTTCAAGTTGTCGATTGAACTACCATTTTCAAGGCCGGACAAGTAGATAACGGATTCACACCAACTCATTTCCTCGCAATCTTCTTCAAGTATGGATAGCTCTGGGAAGACCCCTTTCACGATTAAAGCTGCCTTTGCTTGGGGACCTAAGTAAAAGCCTTTGAAGGTAGCTGAGACACCAATGGTTTTTTGTGCCCCGGCAAACCGTTGTCAACAAAGCCTTTTGGCCCAACCAACTGCCATTTGTGTGCTAACTCGGCTACTTATCTAGGTGACCCGGTCTGTCACAACGACGGTGAGAGTTTTCGGAAGTCGGCAAGCTCGATTTTCTAAGCATAGACAGATAAGGGTGTAAATGAGCCGAGTCAAGCAAAGTAGGGGTGTTCTTGAGTTTGACTTGATATAAAACAAGTCGAGTCGAGCTTTAATGTAAACGAGCCGAGCCGAGCCAAACTTGTCTAAAATTTATCGTATTTGGGTTTAGTTCGAGCCTAACTCTAGCTTAGCGAATATTTATTTGCTCGACTTATATAGGATCAAAATTTTTTTTGAACACTATATAAATTCAATGTGACCTCAATAGTATTTACGAGCTGAGCCGAACCGAAATTTTTTTCGAGTTTGAACCAGTGATGTCGGAATCGCCTGATTCTACTCGAAATCGGCCGATTTAAATCGGCTCGAATGCGATCCGAGCCGATTTATCGATCAAATCGGTGGGGGAGTAAATTGGGCTCAGAATCGGCTGATTCGCCCCTATTCCAACCTATTTAAAACCGATTCTGAATCGGGGTGAATCGGCAGGAATCGGTTTTATAGTAAAATTACTAAAATACCCTTGACCTCGCCCGTCCGCCGCCGACCCCGCCTCCACCCTCTGACCTCGCCGCCTCCCTCTAACCTCTCCTGTCTGTCGCTGACCTCGCCCGTCCGCCACCTCTTTAAAGTTGCCTTTTTAAAAAAAAAATTCATCAGTGCAATTTGTTGATTGTATGATCCAATTTGCTTATTAAAGAGAGAACGAACAGATTTTTTCACAAGCCGCCTTTGATTCTCTGTATATATTGCTGATTTGTATGATCCAATTTTTATGATTTGTATGATTTGTGCGATCCAGTTTGTGGAGAGCATATATTGCTGATTTGTATGATCCAATTTCATCAGCCGCCTCTGATTCCTTTGTATGATCGAATTTGTTGATTGTATGATCCAATCTGCTGATTCCTTTGCTGATTGTTGCTGATGATTCCTTTGCTGATTGTTGCTGATTGTATGATCCAATTTGCTGATTCCTTTGTACGTTACTGGTTTTTTAATTGTTGTTGATCCAATGATGTGTTCTTGGTTGTAGGACTTGATTGTTGTCTGAATATAAATTTAATGTTGTTCTTAACTTTCGATTTACTACCGTGATTTGGATTTGTTTGTAATTAAATCTGGTTGTTGGTTTTAGGATTTGATTGTTTTATCAATAAAAAATTAGTGCTAATCTTAGTGATTGATTAGTTAGAGTGGTTTGGATCATTTTGTATCTCAATCTTGTTTGGATCATATGAATATTCATGGTGTATATTTATTATCTAAATCATGATGGTTGATCTTAATTAGGATGGCACTCACTTGGATTTTGAATGTAGCGATTATTGTATTTTTTATCAATACCAGATTTGACACAGGGAAGATAGATATTAGTTGGGAATATGACACATCAGTTGATGCATCTAAGAAGCAAGTCACCTGCAATTTTTACAACAAAATCATAAGTGGAGGGGTATATCGCTTCAAGCAATATATTGCTAGAATTAAATGAAATGTTGCTCCTTGTAAGAAAGTTCCTGCAACAGATGCACAAAAAATGAAACATGTTCTACTACGCCTGATAGTCTGTATTTACCTCCTCTTCATAGTGGACTTAATGTTGATATTGATGTACATATTGACTCCCAACATAATTTGTCTTTGCCTCCTAGACCTGAGGGACTTTATATAAGTGAGAATTCTATGCTTCGTTTTACGTAGGGGCCTCGTGTTAATGTAGATAATAGCTCTACTCTTCCTATTGGTGATAATGATTCAGACTCTGAAGATACTTCAGATGAATTAGATGATTTAGTAATCACGTAAAATTGTACTAAATCTATATTTTGTGGACTTGTATTAATGTCTTGTTGTTATCATTTGATAGAGCATAAATGATGATATATCAAATGTTACACTTATGAAATGATAAATAGTGATGTTCTTTTATACTTATATTAAGCTATAAATTTGTATATTTGTGTTGAGAAATTATATAATTATGTATTTTATATATTTATGTTATGAGATGTCAAAATTTCATATATGACCGATTTAAACCAATTCAAGTGGACCGATTCTTGTCCGATTTAGATCGATTTCGATTTCGATTCCAACTCCCTCGAAAACTGATTCCAATTCTGATTCCGATTTTTGTAACCATAGTTTGAACACATTGAGTTCGAGTTTCGAGTCGAGCTGAGCCGAATACTCCTTTGTTCAAGCTCTATTCATTGTTCAATAAGCTTATCCATTTCAAGCCGAATATTTTTTTTAGCACAAAATTAATGAGAACTAGCCGAGTCAAGTCGAACGCAAAAAGCTCGCGAACAGGCTTGGTCGTTTACACCCCTATAGACAGCCCCCCATGTCCTACCTCCACCTCCCCTAATTAGCCCAAAACACATCCTGGCCCATGGATTCCCGGTTCAAAATCCGGCCATCACTGCCCACGAGGACTGCATCGATAACATTATCGGCAGCTAGAGCATATTTCCTTAACAAAAGTCCAAACCAACCGCCTGCAATGTTGTTGGGTTGCCCCTCTTCTATAAATATGTGAAATTATAACTTTATTGTAGGCAAAAATTAAGATTTTTTAGAAAACACATTTTGCTTCGCGTGAAAACAATAAAAGTAACGTTATATACTTTTCTTTTTGGGTGTGGAGAAAAAAAGGTGACAAAGATCAAAGAGAAAAATTATGTGAATTGAAGAAAAATGAATTTTTTATAGAGACTTGCTTACGGCAATGATAATTTTATCAAGTTCTTAATCAGTAATATTTTTTTATCTTCTCTTTATTTGTAGTTAATATTAATTATGTAAAAATTATAATAAATTGATATTGGGATGTTTGTTCTCTCGTGTATGTTTTTAATATTAAGTTGTGATATATTAAATTTGATTTGGTCTTTCACCCCGTGATTTTTCTCCAAATTTGAAATTTTTCACGTAAAATTATTTTTGTCCATATTGAAAGGTATTCTTTTTCGGGTTAGTTGTGTGTCTATTTTAATTAGTACTTCTTATTAATTATGTGTTAAAAATAAAAATTTAATTATTTGGTTAATCCCAACAAACATGACTACCACTGTCCACGCCCTGGCTGGTAACTCTAGCGAATCACTTAGCGGGCAATTGCATGGTTGGTGTCACAGGTCCAATTCTAGGGCTCAAATTTTTCGTCCTAAAATCAGTCACGTGCGGCGTATTCCCCTCTGTGGGAACACTCAACCTCCTACTAAGTACGCAATATGGGAAGCCGAGGCCACAAACACTACAATTGTGT
>JAVDBV010060096.1:0-22613 GCA_032619315.1 Piper longum
CACTGTGAGAACTATTACCTAGATGACAAGCGTGAAAACTATTGTACTAAATAATTACCCCAAGATAAAATTCCCAGGAAAGTTGGTGGGACACGATAATCTGCTTAAAAACCAACTCCTAGACAGAATTTTATCAAGACAAGTAATATAAATAGCACAATAATTAACACCAACTATACCCGACAATAGCTATTAAATAGACAAGAAAAGAATAAGAACAAACACCAGAATTTAACGAGGTTCGGCAATTGCCTACGTCCTCGGACACTACAAAAATAATATTTCACTAAAGAGAAATATTACAAAGAGAGAAAGAATTACCGATGGTAGAAAAGATAATTACTACCGGTAGAAAGGGGAGTAGGTAATTCGAGATTACCCTTGAGATGAATAACTAAAGAGGGGGATGACCCTATTTATAGAAAAAAAACTTCTCCCCACTTCCCTCCCAAAGTGATGTGGGATTTTGCAATCCCATACAACAAAACATAACCGCTCTTGTATGGATACGACTATTTTATAAAAATTATGAGACAAAAATAGTTACATGAAAAATTACACCTCTTGGTAAGTAGCAATTCGATCGCGTAAAGAGTTACAACTACACGTGTGTAAGTGGGTGCGTATAACTCTCCCTTGTAAAAAAAGTATGCGGTGAATTAGAGTAAAAATCTATTAAGCAGCGATATTGGATTTAAGGCCCAAATTCAGGTAAATTATCCACGCATTCAATATTTTGTAACATTTTTATTATTTAAAGAAAAAATATGTATAATTATTTAAGATTTTATACTTATTAATTGTAAGACCTTATATAAATTAATTTTATTATTTTATTGTTAAATTGTGAGAGTCACTCTCGTGATCAAACAATTACACAATTATACGAAAAGTCACATATATTTATAAAGAATAATCTCACCTTTCCAAGGAAGAGTCACGCTATTGTTACACATGTTTGTAAAAAAGAAAAAGATATAAAAGTTTGTAAATAAGTATATTTTTCTTGCATAAAAAAAATTAATGATGACGTTATTTTATTATTATTATTATGAGTCACACCCGTTTGTAAAAGTGAGTTACTCTGATATGAAGCGACACTTATTTGTTAATAGTTATATCTCTTGGCATAAAAAAAACTTGTGGTATTAATTTATTATAAAATACACTAGTATTTTGATTTTACTTTTATCAACGTGGATTTTAAATAGTAAAACTTACTAAGTGTACTTAAAATAAGATCTGTAGCTCTTACAAATTATATTGTCTAGTTCATATGTATAAATCTCTGTTAAAAAACAACAAAGTTTTAAGAATCAGGGGGTATTTTTTACAGAAATATTTTAAAAAAATTGAAAAGTAAAACATTGTGTGTGTGTGGTTTTTTTTTTTTAAAAGGCATTGCAACAATTACCTTTTGCAACAAATCTGATTGTTTGAAGGCTTGAGAAATGGGCTGTTGCAACTGGCAATCTTCTTTGATGGTTTTGCTTGGCTGACTAAAAGTTTGTTACTCTTTGAGCCCATTTTACCTTTTGGCGGATTTATTTATAAAAATAATACTTGCTCGACTGGGGCAATATATTTTTATAATAGATATATTGTGGTTGAGAAATTTTTTTACTTAAAGTATCCACCATTTCCATGATCAGAAAATCATATTTATAATTCTATGGATAAGCAATATTATTATGAATTTGAAGGAGTAATTAGTCGACAAGACCAGCGGTCCATTTTTCTAAAGTACAATGTTTGATTTCTTTTATAGAAAAAAAAAATTGAACTTCTCTTGATTCATTTTTACTTATTGGCTCCACCCCGTGAATCCAAACTTACTTTAAAAACTTGTTTTTATTAAAAAAAATAAGTACTGAATATTACACGAGGATCATAAATTCCAATAAATAATTAATGGGGGGAAAGCAAAGTTTTAAAGAGCAAATGCATTCATAGTATTACGAAGTATAATCCAACTTCTTTAATTTTTTTTCAACATAATTCTATTATTTGGGCTCGGAATTAAGACCCATCGGAAAAATTTTCAAAAAACAAAAACAGAAACAATTTTTTCCTTCCTAACAGGGAAAAAAAAAGACAAATTGGAAGTAGGGGCCCACAAAGGGCAAGGACAAGTAGGGCCCACACACATGTAAGCCATGGCTCGGCGTTGAACCTCGGCCTTGGATGTCCGCCGCCACGGATTTCCCGGCTTTGGAGGCAGAATCCGACCGCCGCTCGACTCACCCTTCTCCTGGTTCGGCAGCTCCAGCTCGGTCGGGAATATCTTGAGTCGGCCAGTAAGGTCTATGTGTTGCTCAATCACCTCAATCTTTCATTGATCTATCTCATGCCAAAACAATCCCAGCTCCTTTACATGAAATAAGTAGTAGCCTCGATGTCCATATATACACGAGCTACACGCACAGCGCGTGTAGGAACGTTCATATGAAATTATGATATTCCTATCTGAAGAACATTTTGGTGGAAACCGTTACTTGAAATTCACTTACGGTGCATAAGACGTGTTGTAAGTTGTAACTAAGGGCCCTGAGTGAAGTGAGAAGGACGGTACTGCACCACTTCTAGCATCAAATAACAGGATAATAGGATTTGTGTTTTTGTTTAAATATGGCCAAGGATTTGAGACGATGTAATCTGAAACGGTAATGCGTATGGACCACATCGGGCGGTACAAAGGCAGACAAACAGTCATGGACAGCGTTAGATATCCCACGTGATATAAAATGCTCGCTCCTCTTCCTTATCCACACCCACATATTGATTCACCTCCTCCCTCTATCGTCGCCTAGCATTTTTTTCATTTTCCACGTGGCATTGATAATTAATTTTTTAGAAACCACTAAACGAGGTCAGGGGTCAGGTTAACTTAATTAGAGCCGAGTCAAAGTTGAACGTGGAGTAAAAAAGTTAATTAGAGCAGGGTCAAAAGAATTTACGCAGGACATAGTAAATGGTATAGACCGTAACCAAAAGACATGGGACTTATTGATACTGTATTGGCAAAACCAAAACTGCCAATCTAAATTAATTCCAAATCCCTAAAATCCCTCTGTCATAACATAACGCCTACCGCGCCTTCTTCCTCAAGCAGACACACAAATACAAAAAACGAACATAGTAACAGCATTATGGCATAACCAAATAAATTGCGTACTTATGTACATGCCCACTCGTAATAAATGAAATGTCTTGTCATGTGACTAGATGTGTTAATTATTAGTTAATTGCTATGTGTTTAATGGTGTCTTATTCCAATAGCCACGTACAAGCGCAAGGTGGAAGCAGGTGAAGAACTTGAGGTTGAATATGTTTTGATTTTAATTCCGGGAAACGCCCACGGTTGATTCTTCGCTTTTTATTCGTCTCGTCTCCACCGTGGACGTGCCATCTCCTCCACCTAAGATTGGCCAGCTCTGAGACTTACACAGCCCGGCTCAACCCGTCCCTTCTTCTTCTCCTCCTTCTTTCTACATACAACCCCCCACCTACCACCCTCCCTCACCTCCCGCTCTCTTTTCATCCCTCCACCTCTTGTGTCTGTTTTACAGTTTTACTGCGCAAAAAACTGTCTCACCTCTCCACCTCCTCTTTTTTTTTTTTTTCTTTTGGTTCCTTTGAATCTGATTCCGGGTTCTTCCTCATTTCTCACCTTTTGTGGAATCCCAAGCATCGCCATCTTTTGCTGCTTCATTTTCTTCTTCTTGGGTTCATTTTGATCGGTTGTTAGGAAGGTTTATAATCATCTTCGTTCATCCATAATAATAACCGTCGGAATTTGTTCTCATATAAGTCAGTTGCCGGTCGTCTTGTAGGATCGATCAATCCATAGACCATATATATTATATATCAGCCAGTGTTTGGATTGGATTTTGCGCCCACCTACTGGGCAGCTTCCGATTCGACGCCAAAAACTTGGATTTTGTTCGATTCCGTGATCGAATTTGGTTGGAAAGTTGGAGTCTTTTAATGAGTTTTCTTGTGGGGAGGGTAGAGGGAGTGGGTATTCTTCTCCTAAGGGGGACGAATTGAGTGCAATTGATGTGCTCCGAGCTGCTCTGCCATGGCAATGAAATCGAACAAACTGGAGTATTGGAGGAGCTTCTTCTCCACTGCAAATGAGGACATATTTGATATCATCGAATACGCCATCGTCGTCGCCGCCTCGGACTGCCCCAAGGAGTTCAAGCTCCGAAGGGACCGAATTACGGAGCGGCTCTTCGGCTGCCGGTGGGTCCGATGCCTCGGCTGCGATCGGATGGAGATAGCGGTGCCGGAGGAGGAAGACGGGGATGATGATGGCGGCCTGCTCGAAGGTGGAGATGGCGTGGGCAGGTGCTCGTGTGCTGCTCGTTCGGTGGGTAAGGAGAGTGTGATCAATGGCAGCCCCGACGAGCAGGCCTTGGGAATGAACCAGTTTTGTAACAACTATAGTGACGCCGAGGTTGAGGCCTTGACCGATGAGATTGAAGAGAAGAGCCAGACCATTGAAGAGGTTCTGAGGATCAAGAAAGTTCTTAATGATCACCAAATTGAGGCATCGCCTCTCTGCTCTTGCCATTTTGTTGCTTTCTTTCATCGATTCTGAATTGCTTGCTCACAGTATATAATCCCGAATATGATTGTTAGATGAATTGATTGGGAGTGTGTAACTACTCATTTTGTTTGTGTGGAAGTTGCAAAAGTTGTCCACCTTTCTAACACTTTATGTATCTTTTATCTCTGTGCTTAACAGTCGGATGCGGATCTCTTTGAATCTCTTAGGCGTCTCCAGTTAATGCAGCTGTCTGTGGATACTCTCAAGGTTCATAATCTGGTTTTCTAGTATATAGAATAGAATGATATTGGTACTTCTCTAGCGCAAATGAGTTTAGTCACTCGTGAAAATGCCATTATTTTTTTTCAGATGACCGAAATTGGGAAGAATGTGAATGGCCTGAGGAAACATGGGTCAAAGCCAATCCGTAATTTGGTTCGGACTCTCATCAAGTAAGTTCTAGTTGCAGACAAGGTTATGTTTTGTTAAAATGTTAGCTAGACCAGTGAGTGGCCTTTGCCTGATTGGGTCTTTTGTTTGGTTCATTAGTTAAATTTGGAGTTTGGTGCTTGTCAATTCATGGACCTGGATTTTTATGTTCTGGCTGTATGTTTACAGTGAATGGAAGAATATGGTGGACGAGTGGGTTAGTGCATCTGCTGCAATTGCTGGTATGACTATGCAGAGCTGCGTCTATGTGCTAACATTTTGTTTAAATAAGCTTCTTACTCACCTATTGTTATTGCAGGGAACTCACCTGATTCCGTTGACCATTCTGTACTGGACGAGGAAGGTCTACCCTCTCCTCCGTTAGATGAGGCAGCTCTTTTGGTTACTCAGCCTACAACATTAGAGTTGTCTCAGGTTGATGCTTCATTTTATGATTGTGTGTTTTGCATTTTTTTCGTTTTGTCAATTTTGTTTAATTGACTGTTTTTGTTTTCCTTTTCTTATATTCATTCGTGTATACTATAGTTCTTTGATGGAATGGACGAGGATGGAAGTAAGTTATCTTCTTCATTGAGTTAGTACTTCTGATCATTATTTTAATTAAAATGATGAATTCTTACAACTGTGTTGGTTTTGTTTATAGATATTCAGTCCATCAATGATACTAGAGATATTGATTCTAGTTTAATGGCTCCATTGCCAAAAGATCCTCATCCAGAAGCTCCTCAGCCTGCGAGGAATAATCAGATGCAATTGGAGAATGATACACAGAATGGAACCAAACAGAACCAGCTCTTGAAAAGAAACGATCATCAACATAAGAAGTTCACTATTTCTGGGCCTGGGAGACCTCCGAAGCCGGCAACAAGAAACAAACCTAATGGATTAGGTTTAAAGTCAGAGCAAACTCTGAGCTTGGAAAGAATGCAAGTCATGAAACAAGGAAGAAGTGACACTCACAAGTATAAAGATAACAATTTTACAGCGAAGTCAGGGCAACGTGTGAATGTGGATGGCCTTGAACAAAAGCTCCCCAGTGATCTATCTGAAGTGAGTGATAGTTAGATGCATCAAGTCATTTGTTCACATTAAGATGTTGTTCTCATGAAAATTGCCTTAATTGTGCCTCTAGAAATCCAAGAACTCAGATGAAAGGTCAGTTCTTTTGAAACTTGAGGCCACAAAGAGAAAGCTTCATGAAAGATACCAACAAGCTGAGAATGGTAACCTTGTCTGCCATTGTAATTGTATTTATTAGAAGCTGGTTATTCATTTTTTTTTTCACGGACTATTTCTAACCTTTTGTGCTTTGTGCAGCCAAGAAGCAACGTACAATACAAGTGATGGAGTTGCATGACCTGCCCAAGCAAAGCGTTTCATGTCGGAGTTTCCCCCCCAAGCATGGAAACTCAAATCGTCATTTCGCAGGTGGCAGACGGTAGTTTCATGCTTGTTTCACAACCAATCAGATCACAGCTCATTCCGTTTCGTCCATTTCCAACTCCAAAATGGAAGCAAAGCCAGGACGTTGTGTAACTGTCGACTTTAAATGGGCTGGCAAAGGTGGTTCAAGTAAAATCACAATTTAACTGATATTTCATCATTTTTGTATACCGTTTGACCACCATTTCATGCAAGGGTGAAGGTTCGACTTGCTGTTTGGAAAAAAAAAAAATTCAAACGGCTTTTGTGAAGTGAAAATGTTTCATAAGATCGACCGTTGACTATTGAGAATTGAGACATATGTTTCATCGCATTAACAATTTCAAAAGAAGTAAGTCATGTACGATTGATTATAACTGTTCAGCAAACGTGAATGCTCTTAGATTTTTTTTCTTTCGCTTGATCATGAAGTGCGTACACAGGTTGATCTATAGGTAGATGTTGCGTGTATCCATTTGATCGTGCTCATCAATGTTAAGGTTGCGGAAAGCGGTCTTGCATACGTAGCTGGTAGTTTGCTTTCCAGAATGCACTGATTGGGCTTACTTGTCTGCTAACTCGATTGCAGAAACTTGCTCGTATCGATCCCAGATTGGATTTCTGTTTTTTCTTTTGCTTTTAGTGCCGAATAGGATAATGTAACTTATATTAGAATGTTCGGCACAAATTAGAATTGGCGTTTGTTAGCGTATACTAAAGTGAATTGGATGAACCTGGCCTTCGCATTGGCTCCCATTGTCATGAGACGACCTTATTATCCTTTATGACAATTTTTGAGAGCTAACCGACACGGGGCTAATTGGCGAGCTGGGTAGCTATGAAGGCCCCCAAGTTACCAAACCGAATTATAAATCAATCATATTGGGAAAGGCGTATAAGATGATGGTGATGGCCCCTACTCAACCACCAAAAGAAGGCTGCCAATCCTGTAACTGGGGCTGTTAACACTGAATAATTATAGTAAGGGTTGCATTGATAAATTCTTATTCACACTGGCAATAATATACTGATTACCGAAAATAATGTCACATGGATTGCTTGAAAGAATCGATTAGCAATTAAAGCAGTTTTTGTCGTGTATGATTGTGGGTCGATCCCGATTCCCGGTGAAGTCACCCACCATTCTCCTTTCTTCCCTATCTGCCACCTCACCTTTCCATTTTACCTTCTCAATGCAACGCAGGTTTGCGGCCACGTTTGTTGACTATGGGGTGAGCTATGCCGTGCGCAGAGGGATGGTGAACATGATTGTCATTTCATCGAACGTCGCTGCAGTTGTTGATTCTTGAGATGAATTAGGTTTCATTTACTTCCTGCACTTGGTGCGCTCCAAATTCGAACCAGTCACACACTCACAAAAGATAACAATCAACCTACTACCGGATCACATAAAACAGCATCACTCGTCCTAGCTTTTGTACAACATAATGTTCCTGGGAGGATCATACATATCTTTAAAATGCAATAAAATTACAAAAGCTTCCCCGCAATTACTTGGAGTTGCCCAGCAAAGAAGGTACTAACAAACAGATGTAATGTCTTTATGCAGGTTACGAAGAGAATAATTTGGATTCGACCAGTTGTGCTCTTTACACCTCGCTGGTGAGGTTAAGATGTCCATAGCAATGCCAAATATCGATCGTCTGCAACTAATGGTTAGGTTAAAAACAAACAAAACAAAGGATGCAGTTGAGGGGGTGAGGGCATGCGATCTTTGTTCTTTAGGGACCCAAAAAAGAAGAAAAGCGATAACAGCACTGGCAACGATTACATTTCTGATTACATTGGGGAGTCAAGGCATTAATGAATTACCGAAGCCGAGATAAATTGATCTAGCTTTTGTCGATACCTCCCTAGTCTTTACCTTCCCATATCGCAATCGCATCGAGATGAGAAGGCATATATTATCCATCAAATCGAGGGGTAGATCGGTTTCCAATCCCCAGGTGAAGCATATGTACAATAATATATCCACAGACAGGATCGACAAAATATATATATTTTTTTAAGGGGTGCTAGTCGAGCGAGCTTGACTTCGAATTTGTTCCGACTCAAGATCGAACTTATTTTAAACATACATTGTCGAACTTAACTCGAATATTTTTACGTGTTCAAGCTCGACTCGAGCTCAAATACATTTAAACTGCGAGGTCGAACCTATCTCGTTCATGAAACCGGTTCGTTTAATTAAATCAAAAAAATAAAGTTGGCGTGACTTGAACCGATAACCTTGAAGGTAAAGACTTGATTACCTACCATCTCAACTAGGGGTATAAACGAGCCAAGCTTGCTCGCGAGCTTTTTGCGTTCGGCTCGGCTCATGCTCGTGCTCGTTAATTTTATGCTCGAAAAAATACTCGGTTCGAAATAGATAAGCTCGTTGAACAACGAACAAAGCTTGAGCAAATGAGTGTTCGGCTCAAAACTCGAACTCGATGTGTTCAAACTCGAAAAAATGTTCGGCTCGACTCGTCTCGTAAATACTATTAAGATCACATTGAATTTATATAGTGTTCTAATTTTTTTTTTATCTTATATAAGTTGAGCACATAAACATTCGCTAGGCTCGAGTTCGACTGGAGCTCGGCTCGAACTCGGTTCGAACCAAGCCCAAATACCATAAATTTTGGACAGGCTCGGCTCGACTCATTTACATTAAAGCTCGGCTCGTTTACATTAAAGTTCGGCTCGACTCGTTTTATAACGAGCCAAACTCAAGCACACCCCTGCTCGGTTCGACTCGGCTCGTTTACACCCCTAATCTCAACTATCTCACTTTTTTCTTATTATATTTTATATAAATAAATATAATTAGTTACAATTAAACTTATTAGTATATATATATATATATATTCATTTACATATAAAATATAAAAACTATATTATTATATTATTTTATCGAGGGAATCGGGCTACGAGTCGAATTCGAGTTATAACCGAGTCGAGTCGAGTCGAACACGGGTCGAATTCGAGTTATAACCGAGTCGAGTCTAGTCGAACACGGCCTTGCTTAAGCTCGGTTCGTAGGATTCGAGTTCGAGTCGAACATTTAAATATCGAGTTTCGAATCGAGTCGAACCGAGCCGAACGCCAAATGCTCGCTCGCTCAATTAACACCCCTAACCCCTTTGCCACGCTTAAATCCCCATTGCAGCCTATTATCAATTAGTGCATTCCATTTTATCTTACCTTGTTTCTTTATTACCAGAGGTCCAGAGAAGGCTGATCCATTTAGTTTCAGATCTGCCGAAAGACAGGAACATTAGAATCAACAAAGTAAATGAATTTGCGAGATCTAATCTTAAGATTAGTTGAACCATACTTTTTTATGACCCACAAGAGCACTATTATTCAAGATCAGGATCATAGCTGTCACTTAATTATCTATATTAACAAAAAAAGGTGACAACGATGTAATCAATGGCCTACAATCATCAATACATTTGAACGCAAGTTTAGCCATATATCAACATCGACAATGTGCATGAACGGCAAACACACAGATCTCGGCTGGCTCTACCGACAATTCGACTGTATCCGTACTCACAGTTCATATCGGCCCACAGAAACAGAAATTTGGCCCATTAACCTGGAATCACCGTTCAAAAACAGGGGAGGGTAATACATGGGATGGGGATCATTGATTTGCTTATTGCAGGCCCATTAAGAATTATCGATCATGCCTCATTGTATTTATAACCCCTCTACTGCTACAGTGGTCCATTCGCCCGCAACAATTTTTGATAATCAAGATAAGATATGTGAAAGTAAGATGATAATCAGGGTGATGATATTATGAATCTACAAGCATTACCATTAAAATTGCAGCAAAAAGCTAACTAACAAGATCTAGAAAATAACCATAAACAAGTTCGACAAAGAAAGGATAGACCGCTGGAACAGCAACTCTCATTACAATGAAATTTTGCCTCCCGCTTGCTTACTAATTGGTTGCTGCATTATCACAGAAGCAGTCACAGCTGCCGATAGCAAACTACCAATACGCACGTTGTGAGAACGAGAACAGCGGATAACATACTAGTAGAGATAGAACCATCTCATAACCAAACTTCTAGATTTAAATATATAATAATAGTTGTTTAATGCTCCACGTCGTCTTCATAGTCCTCTTCCTCATCAGCAGTTGCATCCTGATATTGCTGATACTCTGAGACCAGATCGTTCATGTTGCTTTCAGCTTCCGTGAATTCCATCTCATCCATGCCCTCACCAGTGTACCAATGAAGAAAAGCCTTCCTCCTGAACATCGCAGTGAACTGTTCGGATACCCTCCCGAACATCTCTTGAATGGAGGTGGAGTTCCCAATGAAAGTGGAAGCCATGGACAAGCCCCTCGGAGGAATGTCACACACACTGGATTTTACATTGTTGGGGATCCACTCCACAAAGTACGAGGAGTTCTTATTTTGGACATTAATCATTTGCTCATCAACTTCCTTAGTGCTCATCTTGCCACGGAACATTGCAGAGGCTGTCAGGTAGCGGCCACGGCGGGGATCGGCAGCACACATCATATTCTTTGAATCCCACATTTGCTGAGTGAGCTCTGGGACAGTGAGGGCCCGATACTGCTGAGACCCTCGTGAGGTGAGGGGTGCAAAACCAACCATGAAGAAATGGAGCCGTGGGAAGGGGACAAGGTTGACAGCAAGTTTTCTGAGATCTGAGTTAAGCTGTCCAGGAAATCGAAGACAGCAAGTAACTCCACTCATGGTTGCAGAGATTAGATGATTCAAGTCACCAACTGCAAGGATAAAAAAACGTATGATCAGTACCAAAATTTTAAAGAAAATCAATCATGAAAAATAATAATGTAAAACCAGTGTCATGGGGACAATTATTTAATACAGCCTGTCGAAGTTTTCCCTTAAAGTGTCTGATGAGGTTATACAATCTAAATCTTCACTGCCAAAGAAACATAATGAGCAGGAGGATTCATTCAATTAAAACTTTTGCAACATACCAACAAGATCTTAGGTCAATAACTACACATGAAAACCGATAGGCACACTATTTATTCATATATCATTCATATAATCTTCAGCATTCTGCAAGTACTACAAGGTAACTCAAAGGTTTTACACTGCACTTACAACTAGGCGTAGTCAGCTTTAGAGTTCTGAAGCAAATATCATAAAGGGCCTCATTATCCAACACCATGCACTCGTCAGCATTTTCCACCAACTGATGAACAGAGAGAGTTGCATTGTATGGTTCAACCACTGTGTCAGAAACTTTGGGGGATGGAAAAACAGAGAAGGTAAGCATCATTCTGTCGGGATATTCCTCCCTGATTTTTGAAATGAGCAAGGTTCCCATTCCGGAGCCAGTTCCTCCACCAAGAGAATGACAGACCTGAAATCCTAAACATCAAGAAAAGACCCATTAATTAGTTTAGAAAAAAATAAACGTCAAAACTCCTTTAATCAAATCTAGCTCGGCAAGGTATAATAAGATGTTGAAACAATGCAGAAGAATGTCACAATGACAAGAACTCGGACAAGACGAAACATACATTTCACACTTAAACAAAGAGTTCATGAACTATAATTTTCAAATAAATTCCACAGAGCAGTGTGGAAGTTGTTATTTTCAATAAAACAATTTGCCTCGAAACAATCTACCAACAACGAAACACACAGCACATACGACAATTCAATACTGGCTACGACAATCGGCAATTAAAGTAGCAAAAAAATGAAGGAAAAAAGGAAAATGCTCTGACTCAGAAGAATAATGCATACACAAGCAAACAGATAAAAATCATATAATATAGCGAAGGTTTATACCCTGTAGACAGTCACAGTTCTCAGCCTCCTTGCGGACAACATCAAGGACAGCATCAATCAACTCTGCGCCTTCGGTATAATGCCCCTTGGCCC
Source organism: Piper longum (assembly GCA_032619315.1). Taxonomy (NCBI): domain Eukaryota; kingdom Viridiplantae; phylum Streptophyta; class Magnoliopsida; order Piperales; family Piperaceae; genus Piper; species Piper longum. The sequence goes on from JAVDBV010060096.1 coordinate 12,352, forward strand.
AATTGTTTCCGGCACCGGACTGGCCGAACACGAAATTGTCAGGCCGGAAGATCTGCCCATAGGGCCCAGTACGAACGGCGTCCATGGTGCCGGGCTCAAGGTCCATGAGGACGGCCCTGGGAACGAACCGACCGCAAGACGCCTCATTGTAGTAAACATTGACACGCTCCAATTGGAGGTCAGAGGAGCCGGTGTATCGGCCGGTCGGATCAATGCCGTGCTCATCACACACCACCTCCCAGAACTTGGCACCGATCTGGTTCCCGCACTGGCCACCTTGAATGTGCAGGATTTCCCTCATTCTGTCAACCGAAGAAGATCTGCAAAACCCAAACCCAATCGATTACCCCCACCCTCACACGCCAACAAAATCAATCTGACAATACCATCCACCAAAACCGAATGCAATAACATTTTCACCAAACAAGTTTGAAACTTCCTGGATCAGAACTTCAAACCCACTCCCTGGATCACAGATTTCCTCCCTTCCATCAACATATGCCTCGCATGAGAAAGGCATAATACCAAATCCTACTGAAGATGTGCAAACAAGTGAATGCCTCGGCAACCACACAACAACAAGCATGCTACATGTCAAATTCATAGCAGTGGAATATTCAGTGTATCATTGATGCGAAATTTAGTTTCTGAAATGAACATACACCCATATATGCATGCATATATATCAAGAGAATAATAAAAAGTTGCAGATCTAGATTTCTACAGCATAAAGAAGGCACCAACAAAAATCAAACCAAAATTAAAAACTGAGCATCAAACGGATCCATTAATAAGCTATCTAAATCCTAACATGTAAAATTCATCACAAAAATTGAGATCCATACCCACGAAAGATGAAGATCCGGAATGGGAACTGGCTATGGAAGTCTCTCCGATATGAATGTGGGGAGTGAGAGTGAGTTTTTATAGTCGGCGGAGGGTGGCGATGGGCCGTTTCCCTCCATTTTCCCGATGAAACGCTCTACGCCGTTGGATCCCCTCATCGTGCGGTTGGCGATGGAGGAGTTGGTGAGGCTCGGACGCATTCCGTATTTCAAAAATCGAAATGTTTTTTTTTTGACTGACTAAAATGCCATTGTTGGGCCCCACCTCAATTTTTAAACGCTTCGAGCCGGCGGACAGTTAGTTATGTCCGGTAACGGGTCCATGCCCGTTGGTGTTGGGAGATAATTTGGTAAGGGCAATGACACTAATGTTTAATGAATTGGGTCTTATCCACTTATCTGTGTACTCCCTGGCATCGGGTTCGAAGTGGTAGCATCATCCTGTGTAACGATCAATGCGCTTACCGGTGTCATAGATATAGAATATGGTTAATTTTGTCAATTAATTAGATCTGCCTATCTGGGATTGATAGATATATATCCTTTGTGTGGTATAGGGGGAAGCATCTGAATTCTTAGTCTGTGACTTTGCTCTTCATATTTATCTTTGTATAGTAAGGCACGCTTTTAAGTTTTAACATTTAAACATTTGTCATGCTGTCCATGAATACAAAATTTTGCTGGGTACTTGGCCATGTGCTAGGGGCCCCCTGAAAAAGGCAGGCCTGCAACTCGAGCATATGCAACAACTACATAAACAAATCAGTTAGGTCCAAACGGGGACAAAATGACAGAGTCCCGGTGGATATTTATAGGCAGCATTGTTAATTGGATAATGGGCCGGCGGTTGTCTGACCTTAAAATTTCCGAGATCAAGTGTCCACTGAATTGGCATTTTAAGAAAAAATGATGAACATTGGGGACACAAAGGTGGAGTTCAAGTGTCTCCGTTTAATGCTAAATAACGAAACGAAATGTGCTACACTACGATTTTCATGAATGAGAAAGGTATCAAAGTTCAATAGAAAACGGGGGCCTTCTTCGTTATTTAACTTTACTATCGTGACTTCTTACTAGGACTAGGACCAGTTTGGGGCGCTTGGTAATTTTAAACCAGCTACACTTTTAAAGCATTCCACTTAAATGTCGCCAAATTTGAGAAGATTTCTGCCTTCTTATTTTCTTCTGAAGCAACTACGAGCTATGTAGCTTCTTTAAGCAAAATTATTTTTTTTTGTTTTTTTTTTCTTTTGAGGGTTTTTTTATCGACATTACAACTGTTTTTTTCACACCAGTAATTTAAACCAGGAATATTTAATATCCATTAAAAATTAGACAAGTAATTTTATTTCCCCCCATTGCAATTTTATTTTCCCCTATAATATGTGGTTGATGTATAAAATAAAAAGTCAATAAATTCACGAAAAGAACACATTTTTTAATTTTGATTTGGAATTTATTTGTATTCAAAATAAATATCTCTATCGATCCATCCCCTTTGAAAATTAAAGTCATCGCCGACGGATGAAGAAAACAAAACGGGGACGCAAGAGCGCATTGAAACTCATTGTCGCATGGAATCCATATCCCTCCCACTCCCAAAGCCCAAAAGTGTCAATGGACCCCACCGTATCAGGCCCATCAGATTCCGTTGAAAAGCGTCGAGGCCCAGCCCAATTCATTATTTTTTTACATGAGAAATTTTTTGACCCGCTAGTTTTAGATCATGTGATATAGTGATTAATTAAACGAGGCGGAGCTTAATCCAGGAGGGTTTCACCTTTTTAAAAAATAAAAATAAAAATTACTCTAATTAGGCGTTAAAAAACACAAACGGGTGTGTATGCAAAAAATTGCATCAAGCTACTACTATAAAAAAATCAAATCACACCATCATAAAATTACTAGAGCAAATGATCACGTTTGATAATTTAATCATTAAAACCCTTATTGCATAAATCTTCCAGAGAACGGTTGTGAATTGAACTTTTATAATTTGTTTCTATCGAGTGCAACACGACAAAATCGAATTTCCAACCATTTGTTTTGGCTAATTATAATTTTTAGAGAAGTTTTTGATAATTTTAGTGATGTGAGTTGGTTTTTTCTACTGTATAGAATGAAAACCTAATTTTATCTTCTACTAATTATCATAAAATTAATAAAATTATCGAATTTAGCAGTTTTTTTATTTTACATTGGGTGAATGTACAACGTAGAATAAAAACCTACTTTTATCTTCTACTAATTATTAGCAATTTTTTTATTTTACATTGGGTGAATGTACAACATAGAATAAAAACCTACCTTTATCTTCTACTAATTATCATAAAATTATTAAGATGGTCAAATTTAACAAATTTTTTATTTTACACCCTCCAATATGGGTGAATGTACAATATTGTGTATCATCACAATTGCTTGATAACATTGTAACCCTGTAAATACATACAATTAGAAACATTTAAAGTTTGACTAAACTCGATTGACATGTATTTGGCTCGAAAAAAGTTCGATTCAAAATTTAATTTGATATCAACTAAGTCAAGCTTGAACATTTAACTTCTCGTTGTTTGACTCGAAGGTTGATATTTTATAAAAAGAATAAATTATTTAACCATATTTATTTTAATTTTTATGTATAAAAATAATCAAATTATAAATATTATTATGTGATAACAAATTAAAAAAAGTCATGATTAAATTATATAATTACATCAAAATTAAAATATTTTAATTATAAATTAACTTTAAACACCAGTTATTCGAAAAGAATGTATCATTAAATATATATTAATTCAAATCACTCGTGTACTAGTTAGTTTTACCCAAAGCTCGATCAACTCCGGATGAGAGCAGCACCGTAGATACGCAAATGCTCTCAAAGCAGTCGTTAAATCCTTAAAAGTAGCTGAAGTCACATATCTAGACGACGACGCCCGTGAGGAGACCAGCGAAGTTTCCGCTGCAACGCGCTCCGCCTTCTCCGCCTCTCCTCCTTGCATCTCTCTTTTCTCTCTATCCATATCTATATGCTAGATAGATAGATAGCCTTGGCCACCATTCTTCACATTTCTTACTATCTACCTCGCAATCTCGAAAAACATTCGTCTTATTTCTGCTTCCAAGGAGGAGCCAACGAGCACGACCGTCTACCAATGTCGGTGAGTTCCTCATCTCTTGCACTACCATCTATCTGCGCAAGATCTGACCGGTGCAGCTTGGTCTTCTTTATCAATACACCGACATCTTTCTCACTTATTATACTTTTTAGTTAGTTGATTTAGATCTATGTCTTCGGTGACGTAGGCTGTTCAGAAATGTCATGTTTAGGAATTGTGCAGCATAATTTTGGTACAGTGGGGTACATTAAGGTTACAATTACACTAGAAGCTTTATTAGAATTCGGATGATGTCTGTATGAAAACGAGTCTATTATTCATACGTCTGATTATGGTGCCGGCTGTTGGTTGCAGGTTCCAAGGGGCCATGATGGTTTTGAGGTGGGGGATGATGCCTCTTTGAGCTTCCCCTCGAACTGGGCAATCCATATATCAGATGTGAGTTTTCTATTCCTTGTATTTGTTTTCATTGTTAACACAAGCTCATATACCGGGGAGGTATTCTTATCAGATGGTTAAACCATGCGAATTTGATGCGAGTTTCTGTCCTGCGTGCGTGAGATGTGTATCTTTTGATAGGTGACTTCTGTAATTTTTAATTAGTAATCTGCACTTTCTCATATGTGATATTGGATTTCACATTGCATTATTCACCGTTAAATCCTTGATCTCTACGATTCTAATTAGTTACCCTGCATGTGATCTGTTTTATTTGACAGATAAAAACTTTGAAAATCGGCAACATTTCTCTCTCCGCTTCGGAGCAAGATATCAGAGAGTTTTTCTCTTTTTCGGGTGAAATTTTTTACATAGAAATGCAAAGGTGATATATATTTTTGTTTTAGATAGTAATTGCTATTTAGCTCTCATTGTTGTTATGATAAGGGTTTTGTGACTTCCATTGATTGTTCTGCAGTGAATCAGAGGCAAGCCAGCTTGCATATGTGACATTTAAGGAATCGCAGGGAGCAAATACTGCAATACTTCTTGCAGTTTGTAACTTTCCCTTTTTCTTACTTTTGAGTTTAAAGTTTATATTGTATAATTGGCTTCTATGAATTGAAGAACCACAGTCGCTGATTGAAGTGTTAATAACTGATTTAGGGAGCAAAAATTGTTGATCGTTCTGTCACCATAACACCAGTTGAGGATTATAAGTTGCCAGCCGAAACCTTTTTTCAGGTATGTTTAAGTGGCTTGCATGTCGGGAATAACCAAATATATGTGACTTTTGTTGCATCTGGTGAACACAAATTTGCAGCATTGTTTATTGAATTGTTTCAACGGTCCCTGGTTTTGAAACTTTTGCATAGTTAGAAATCGAGGAATCTGTCTGCACGTTACTCTTTGCTTAGGTTTATCTTAAAATGTTTAAGCCTATTACATACTATGTTTACCATCACTTTTGTCAACTTCTCCTATGAAGGAGAAGACTTGTCAAGCTGCTGCAGAGTCAGCTGCTGTGAAGAAGGCAGAGGAAATGGTCAGCAGTATGCTTGCAAAAGGTTTTATACTGGGGAAGGATGCTGTAAATAAGGCCAAATCTTTTGATGAGAGACACCAACTGACAACCAAAGCCTCAGCTACTGTGGCATCATTCGATCAAAAGATGGGGATCAGCGAGAAGCTTAGCATAGGTAAGATGGTTGATCAGACACTATTTGACAACATTGCCACCATTTTCCTTTGAGATAGACAATATGGTGAATAGGGATCTCTTTGTCGTCACGAGTCCTGAACTATTATGGAATAATTGATACAAGTAAACAATGAAGATAAATTAAAAGTATAACTTAATCCTTCTAATCAACCTGCACCTATCTTGGGTTGATTAGGAAGTGCTGTAGTCAACGATAAAGTGAGAGAAGTGGATGGAAAATACCAAGTATCAGAAAAGACTCGATCAGCATTTGCTGCTGCCGAACAGAAGGCTAGCCTAGCAGGATCTGCACTCATGAACAACCGATATGTTTCTACTGGAGCCTCATGGGTTTCAAGTGCGTTAAACATGGTTGTGAAAGCCGCCGAGGATGTCACCACTATGACCAAGGAGAAGCTAGAGAAGGCGGAGGAGATAAAGAAAGAAGATTTGGGTAAGGTAAGAACGGGAATGGTGAATGAATTTGCCAAGATTCATCTTGACAATGAGCCAGTCGTAGTGTCATCCAAGGAGCCGCCAGTGGTTCCTGTGAATTCCATGGATGATAACAAGCTTAATACCATATAATTACATCTTTCTTTTGCAAGGTTTTTGTTGCTTAGACAATCCAATATTTGTGGAGATTTTAATGTGAACATGGTTTTAGATAGACAGTGGCCAAATTGTTTTGTAGAATTTTTGTACAAAATATTATGGTTGATTTGAAGTCCATGACATGCTACAAATTATTGTGTAGTTTGAATTGTCGGAAGACTGCTGTTAATTTTTAGCATGACTTCGATGCACATTTTAATTCAGTTTGTTATTACTCTGATTGCAAAACTGTTGGTTTCTTTTACGGTCGTTGCACTCATCTATCTCATATGTAGATTCCGATCACGATGATACATTTGCACTTTTTCTCGAACGCATCCATCAAAGAGCCAGTTGAAATTAATGCTTACTCCGTCGTCCTGGTTACATAACCGTTTTAAGAAAGAAATTTCAAGGGTTTTGCTCTGATCTTCTCTAGCTCTGATATCCTGCAATCTTTTCTTTCTGAAATTTTCATTGCTGCTGCCAACACAACGTCATCTATTATACTAGCAACGACAATTGTTTGAAATTTCAGGTCCCCTACGTACTTGGAAACCAACAATTCCAATATCTATGAAGTCAATTGTCATTATTCAAATGATTTTCAAGTTCAGTGGTGAGTTTGCTTTTGTTTCTTTCTTTTCTTTTCTTTTTTTTTTAACAAAAACATTGGCAGATAAGTTGCGACACGGCGCAAGCATCACGAGCCCAACAAACAAACAATGAATAACTAGCATAAAAGTAATTTTCATTTGAAAAAATGTTTCAAATTTATCTCCACCTTGACTTGTGTATGGTACTCATATTTTTGCTTGCTGAACAAATAAAACCTGGAAAGAATCAAAATAATGGGCATTGCAGCCGGTGGAAGAATAAAAGAATGCCTTCTGCTTAGTACACGTATTTCACAAGCCACTCCAAGCTCTGCAAAATTAAGCAACATAAACTTGGTCACTGAGAAATGGCTGGGGATATGTCCCTAATGTACAACACGAAAAACAAAATGCCAAACTTGTATGCATTCCGCAAGATCATCATTTTTTGTTCTAACATGTCTGCAACAAGAATTATAATTATCAGCTAGCATCAATAGAAGGAACCCAATCAACGTTTGGATTGCTATACTACTAAAATAACGAGGGAATATCTGTAGAAGTGATCAGAATATTATCACGTACCTCCATGACACGATTGCAGGAAGGCTCACGATTGACTGCGAGAGAAGCTAAAATGACCAAGCCAGCTGCTACTGTAGAGGGCCAGAAGAAGAGCCTTTCATGGTCAAGTAAAGAAATCACTGCTAGGTATTTGGCCCGGTTATCCACCTCGCAATTAGCCTTAGCAGCCTTCAAGTAGAAGCTAAACCCATTGAAAACAAATGATGAAATATACAAATATTTAGAATTATGCATGCATTTCGTTCCCATTATGTTTTGATCATTAGTGCAGTTCACTAGCAGCTGCCAAAAATCTGCCGCTTACCATAAGAAGTTGTAGGTCGTTGGCAGAAAGCACTGGAATTTGAGAACTTCTTGCACCATTGATTCCATGGCCACCACCTCACTCTGGTTGCAAACATTGCTGCCCACGTTGAATGTTCTCCGCCGTATGCTTAAAAATTGTAGAAAGATCAGCTTGTTCAATTCACGCGCGTCAATTAAAAAAAACAAAAAAGAAAAACGAGCTTCCACCACCTCAAGAGACTCAAATATACTCCCACCAGATTAGTTGGCAGTTGTGATGCATAGAAGAAAAGCAAGGTGACAATGGTAACTAAACTGTGTAACGGATTAGGTCGTTGGCTGGATCGTGGAATACAAGGCTTTATTAACAGTCACCAAAAGTAAAAGTAGCAACCGTTCCCAATTACATAATGGACACAGATGCAAGAGTAAGGACTTCTATGATATCATGCGAAACGAGACATTATGCAAATTTCTAACGGCCAATAAACAAAATTTAAAATAAAAATATAAATTACCAAATGTACGGCTGATTTTCTTCCATTCTTATAGCCAACGTGCAACAACCAATTCGGAGTATCTCGATGTCCCTTGAAGAAGCCTCTGCCGAGAAACCTGTCCAGTAAGCTAACGCCCAAAAAGATGTCTGTGGCTGCAATTTGCACTCTTCGGAATGCTGCCACAGTAGAATACCAACCCATTTGTCAGATAAAACTTTTTAATACTGATACATAAGTCGCGTCTTCGATTTTTATTTTAGTTGAAAGCTTTGGCAAACCAATTTTTATCACTTCTTTGTCCTTAACATTGACAATTTGGACAGAAGAAGTCCCCATGGATTCAAACAATTTACTTAAAAGACTGAAAGGCCGCAAAAATGCAATACTAAATACAAATACAGAATATATGTTATCACCACAACTAATTTGAATCGTGATCAATTATGCAATTACTACAGGTAAAAATATCCAATCAAGATACATTTTGTGATTCAATCACAATTTTCAATTGGCCACCAGCAAAAAATGAGTGATATTTTTCAGATACCCTCCACAACAAAGAGCACAAACAGGTCCTACAACTCAATCAGGATTTTTAGTTGCAAGTTGCCGTTAACAAACCCCGTGTATAAGCCGCTAGCATAGATCAAGGAATAAACACTAAACAGGATAAACGCCGTCTTTGCAAGGAACACGAAGCACGCAACGAAGAATCATGACAAAATGGACGGTGGATTTAAGAAGAAAAGAAGAAAATGGTCTAAAGGTGATTCGAGGTCTAACCTCAACCATCCACTTCACCACGAGCAGACGGTGGTGGGACACCATTTGCCGGTACTCCACTGCCACTCAACCGTCGACGCCGCCGTCGTGATCAAACAAAACTTGCCTCTTCTCCCTGCACCTAAACCTCTGGTAGCTTTCCTCAAACTCCTCTTCCTCGAACATCATCAACTAATCCAAACATTACCAAAACACAACAAATTCACGATTATCATCAGACTCACGATGCATGTTTATAAGATTTCGGCAAAATTGAAGCAAGAAACCAGAATGTCCGGACCAAATTCAATTAACTAACAAGTAAAATGCATTATTTGAATCATAAGATGAATTGAGGATCATTACCGTGAAACCCCGATGTAATTCGTCTTCAAGTCCGACTTCGGAGCTTGAGCTGATCCTCACGAACTGCCTCATGTAATGGAGGAACAATTGGAAAGAGGCGGAGGGGGCGGAGTTGGTATCGGAGATCTGTGAGAAATCTGAACCCGAAGGAGACGATTGAGTCGTGAACTCGGAAAAATCCGTCTGTTCGTACGAGTTCCCTAGAAAGAGCTCGCTATCGAGTTCGGAGGGGGTGAGACCCTCACTGGTGGAGAGCTCCGATTCATGCCCCGGCGTCAACTTCTCCGAACATGATAGGTCGAGGATGATGCCTTCCAACTCCACATTTCCGGCGTTTGGCGCCGCTCTGATCTCTTCGGGAACAGATTCCAATTGAGGAGTGTCTGTACCTCCAATTTTGGATGTTGAATTTTCCTCGTCCAATTTCACATTTGAACCAAACGCTCGAGGTTTGCCAGAGTCGCACTCGAATTCGTACTCCGAGTTCTTCCCCGGCGCTGATTGTGAGCAGTTAGAGGTTGCTCCCTTCGCCACAATTTCCGCATTCTGAGCGACTTTCTTTACGGAAATCGACTCCAAACATGAGATTTCAGATACATCGACTTTAGATATCGTCTTATTCTGCAGTTGAGCAAAAATTTTGAACTCGCATAGTTTGAAATGATGTTTCTCCAACGAAATTTGAAACGTAAAATTTGCTCCGTTCGTCCAAATATTGCCTTCTCAGAAAACGAAGCAACGGCCGCGAATTAGAATTGTCTCCTATTCGGTTTCCTAGCCGCGAAATCTTCGCAGGTTTCTTCAGCTCCTGAACCTCTCCGATCGAACTCGCCAAGCTTGCTGAACCTCACACGTCCAACGCCGGAAATCGACTCCGAACAATATACGTCAGACAGCTCCTCTACTCGAAATGGCTTCCCGCCCTTCTTTTGCTTGTAGTAGCTACGAGTGATCCTCCGGGGGGGGGG
>JAVDBV010060105.1:0-10852 GCA_032619315.1 Piper longum
TGGCCTGAACCAACCCGGGCTGGAAAATGGGTTGGGTTGGCTGGGAGGGTCGCGGACTCGGTCGCGGAATGGCGGACTCGGTCGTGGGCTGGCGGACACGGACGCGGGCAAACGGGTCGGGCGGAGGGCCGCCGGTTCCCGTCGCCGGAGAACGCCGACGGTGGCGCGGCTGGTGGCGTCGTCGGTCACGATCGAAAGAGGGGAGGACGGCCGAGCTTCTGGGGGTGTCGACCGACGGAGTCCGGCAGCTGGTCGGCCAGAAAACAGTTAGAAAGGGGCGGCATCACCGCCGTGTGTGGAGACGTCGCCGGGGGCGATCACGGCCACGGCGGAGGTCGATGTTGGTGTCAAAATGTAGATCTTGGTGAGGGGAAGCCGTGTGGGTGGTTGGATCGGCCGGTGGTGGCTCGCCGGCGCTGGAAAATGGCTCGAAAGGGTGGCAGCGGCGGTGGAAAATGACATTGAAAACACCGTCGTATCGAGGGTGTGGCCGGAGGTGGGCTGGGGTGTCGCCGGCGGCGAGTCGAAGTGGCGGCGGCGTAATAGTGAAAACCCTATTTTCGGGTCAGGGTTTTACCCGATTTGAGTTTTTCACTATTTGGGTCAATATCGAGTTGGTTCGAGAGAGATCGAGCCAAACTAGTTTCGGATTATGAGTTTTGGCCCAGATGGCCGTATGAGCATGTTATAGTGGCTGATTATTCCAAACATGTAGATAATAAGATTACGAGTTATCAGTGTATACTGAGGTATACAAATTTGTTTGTATATATTAGACATGATTTTAGGCCTATATTTAGGCCGTCCAGCGTTTAGTATCCGTTTGGGATTTTATGGGTACATCATTTGCATACATCATAGGAATTTTGGATCACTCGATTTATGCCCCTGTGGGCCCAGTTTGATTATGTTCACGGTTCGAGGCCCGTTTAGCCTTCTTACCTCGATTCCCTCTTATAGAGTCATTTTTAGAACTCGAGTTAGTTTCGACTTTGGACAGTTTTAATCTAAACTTTCCGTTCATAAGTATGTTGAATCCTGGCGATCGTGTTAGTTTCGACTTTGGCGATCGTGGACATAGGTGGACCCTATTAGGCTACTCAGTTTTCAGACACTCTGATCGTGACACGTGGCAAAATCTGATCCGTCCACTCAACCCTAGTTGCCCATATAATATTTGAGGTTTTCTCCCATTTTTGGATTTTCGACCTTTAGCGCCGCTAGCACTTTAGCTTGCCATCGGCGACACCCCGGCCCTTCTCCAGTAAGACCATCAGTATGGTCATGATCATCTTGCGGTCGGCTTTCTAGTTGTACCCACGATCGCCACCGTCGCCGCTGCAGTCGCCGTTAGAGATGATCTTTTTGGGGTCGGTCTTCGCCACCGCCGCCCCCCGTTCGGGCCATTTTTTGGCGCGGGTGAGCCACCACCAACCGATCCAACCACCCACGCAGCTTCCCCTCACCTAGATATACATTTTAAGACAACCCATATGACCACCACGACCGCGATCGCCGCCGGCAACATTGCCGCACTGGGCGGCGACACCGCACCTTTCCGGCCGTTTTTCGGCCAATTAGTGGCCGGACTCCTCTGACCGTCACCACCAGCATCTCCGTCGTCCTCTCCTCTGTCGATTGTGACCGGCAACACCCCAGCCGCACCGCCGTCAACATTTTTCGGCGACGGGAACCAGCGGCCCTCCGCCCGACCCATTTGCCCGCTTGCCCGCGACCATGTCCGCCAGGCTGTGACCGCGTCCGCCTGGTCATGCCCGAGTCCGCCATCCCACATCCATGTCCATGCCATGTCCATAAGCCTACCCAACCCAGCCCATTTCTAGTTAACCCAGACCGGGTTGGTTCAGCTCATATGGTTTGGTCTGGTTCAGCTTTGTTCGGCCTGGTTCAGCTCATTTTGGACCGTTTTCGTCCGTTCTTGTGCCGTTTTCGGTAATTTAAGAACATCTATATTAGTTTACATGCATATTCACATGATTTAACATGTTTGGATATTATGAGTTTTTTTATTAATTATTTTATTTATTTACTTATTTGTTAATTAGTTTTAGTTTCTTATTATTTATATATTTGTTAATTATGAAAAATGATTATGTGACTAATTATTTTTCTTGATAATATATTTATTCATAAGTATTATTTTTATTCATGTTTATCTGGTATTGATTAATTAATTAATTATTAATTTTTTTTGTTCATGTTATTATTTACACGTATTTACTCGTATCTTCGTATATTTAATATTTATAATAATATTTCTCATGAGTAGTTAATATTAGTAAATTATTTATTTCATTATTTATTATTTATGATTAATAATTATATATTTACTTATTACTATTAGTCTTGTTTATAATAATTAAATTTTATATATTTATTTATTTATTTTCTATTCTCATGTATGTTATTATGTATTTGTATGTCATTATATATTCTTGTATTGTATAATTATGATATTATTTTGTGATTAAAGTGTTATTTATGTTTATTTATTTATTACGATTTAATTATCTAAGAATGTATTTATTTCTTTATCATTTTCTAATACTATTATTATGTCTCGATTTACGTGATATATGTTTAGGTGTATGCTTATTTATTACCGTCTTACTTATTAATATGTATTGATGATATGAGCACACACCACATGCATGCATCATATAGGGATGTTAGTATTTTACTTAGCAATGGGCTCCGATGTAGGCTTTGAAGTCCGAGCTCACCGTAGATGTGCATAAACGCTTGGAGCTTGGACCACAAGCCCATAGGACACTCTTCCTCTCTGCTTGACTCCTTGTGTGTAGAGTTTGATCATATTTTATACGTATGATGACATCGGTGGAGTTTTATCGGATCCCTCCGATGTCGGGCCCTTTAGCCGTGTTTTCTACTCAAGTTTAATAAAACTACGAGGATGAGAATTCCTGTTGGTTTTTGAACTTTAGCTCTAGAAATTTATTATACAAGCCTCATCCGTAAGCCTATTATATAAGTACCGGCTGTTTTACGGATTTCACGAATAAGAGAATGAGTGGTATGGAGATATGTATGGATCGTGCTAGTACTCCTTTAAACCATCAGGTAGTGCGGGTGTATGATGGTACTGCATAATGCAGCGCATTTCCGGAATATGTGGCACTAACTTAATTGCTCCTTTTGCCACTCGAGTACAATGGCGGGTGATATGGAAGGTGTGAGGGCGTAAGCGCTGTATGTATGTATGATTATGATTATGAGCCGTGTATACGAGCCGACATTTGTTAAGTATGTTTACTTATTTTCGTTGCTGACGGTTTTCATATAATATATGTAGGTCATGCAAATCCTGTATCGACTTTGATGTATTTGATGTTTATTTGACACAAAGAGGGTTAGTTCGATCTTGTAAAACCCCATTTTCGGGTTAGGGTTTTACCCAATTTGAGTTTTGCCTTATTCAGGTCAGTATCGAGTTAATTTGAGCGAGATCGAGCCAAGATGACCGTATGAGCATGTTATAGTGGCTGATTATGCCAGACATGCAGATAATAAGATCACGAGTTATCAGTGTATACTCAGGTATACGGATTTGTTTGTATGTGTTAGAAAGGATTTAAGGCCTAGATTTAGGTCGTTATAGCGTTTAGTATCCGTTGGGATTTTTTTTCTGGGTATTTCATTTGCATGCATCAAAGGAATTTTAGATCACTCGAGTTATGCCCCTGTGGGCCCAGTTTGATGGAGTTCAGTGTTCGAGGCCCATTTAGCCTTCTTACCTCGATTCCTACCTATAAGGTCAATTTTAGGACTCGAGTCAGTTTTGAGTTCGGACGGTCTCGATCCGAACTTTTCGTTCATATCTATAGTGCATATACCCATAGGTGGGTGCTACTAGGCCACGAGCCATCGAGCGTCCAGATCATGCCATGTGGCAAGATCTGAGCTGTCCACATACCCCTAGCTTTCCATAAAGATATTGAGGTTTTCTCCCGTTTTCAGTGTTTTCCACCTTTAGCGCCGCTGTCACTTCGCCTCGCCCCCGGCCACCGCACCTACACCCCCATGACCGCCTCGCGGCCGGCTTTCCAGTCGTATATGTCATGACCACGGGCGCCGCCGCCGGTGAGGGAGTTTTTGGAGTCGGTTTTCGCCACCGCCGCCACCAGTTCGGGCCATTTTCCAGCGGCGGCGAGCCACCACTAGCCGATCCGACCACCCACACAGCTTCCCCTCACCTAGATCTACATTTTGAGACAACCCATGATGACTACCACGACCTCGATCGCCGCTGGCAACGATGCCGTACCAGGAAACGACACCGCTCCTTTCCGGCCGGTTTCTGGCAGCCACTGGCTGGACTCGTCCGGTCGCCACCACCATGATGTTCCCCATCCTCTCCTTTGTCGATCCCGACCGGCGGACACCCCAGCCGCCCCGACGTCGGCATTTTTCGGCGACGAGAACCGGCGACCCTCTTCTTGGCCTGTTTACCCGTTCGTGGTCCGCTTACCCGCGTCTGCCAGCCTGTGACCGCATCTGTCTGGTCATGCCCGAGTCCGCCAGTTCGTACCAGGTCTGATTCCGTCTGTCCTATCCAGGTACGCCTAGCCAACCCAACCCATTTTCCTGCCTGGGTTGATTTAAGCCATTCGGGTTGGTCTCGTTCAGCTTGATTCGTTCTAGTTTAGCATGATTCGATCTGGTTCAGCACATTTTGGACCGTTTTCGTCCATTCTTGCGCCGTTGCGGTAATTCGAGAACTTCTATATTTGTTTACATGCATATTCACATGATTTAGCATGATTGGATGTTATGATAATTGTTCTTTAAATATTATTTTAATTAATTATTTATTCATTATTTTTAATTTATTTATATTTATATGTTTATCATATATGATAAATGTTTATATGATTATTTGTTATTATTAACATTATATTTACTTATGAATATTTGTTATGAGGTGTGTGTGTGTGTATATATATATATATATATATATATTATTTGATTTTATTTTATTTTATTTATTTGTTCATGATGTGTATGTCATTATTTATTTATATTTAATTATGTATTGTTGTGTTGTATGACTATGATATTATTAATAGTCATTACTAATTAGTATTAACTATTTTTATTTATTTATTTAATTTTTTATTTATAATAGATTTATTTATTTATTTATTCATATTTTTACTAACACAAGGATATATTGATAATTACTCATGTTTACCTGTATATTTATATATAGTATTATTATATTATTATCTATGACTGTATTTTCTTTGTTAATTTATCTATTTATTATTAATTATTACGGTGCCCCGATTTGCGTGCCACATGGTTATTTATAGGTTGGTTAGTATTGTTTTCTTTGTTGTGATGTATTGATGATATGAGCACAAGCCACAAGCATGCATCATGTAGAGACATTAGTATTTTACTTGGCGTACTTAGAAGCGGGTTCCGATGTAGGCTTCTGAGTCCGAACTTGCCGTAGATGTGCATAAACGCTTAGAGCTTGGACCACAGGTCCGTAGGACACTCTCCCTCTCTGCTTGACTCCTTGTGTGTAGATTTTGATCGTATTTTATACGTAGGACGGCATCGGCGGAGTTTTATCGGATCCCTCCAATGTCGGGCCAGTTAGTTGTGTTTTATACGCAAGTTTAATAAAATTACAAGGATGAGATCCCTTGTTGGTTTTCGAACTTTAGCTCCTGAAATTTATTATACAAGCTTCATCCCTAAGCCTATTACATAAGTACACGTTGTTTTACGAATTTCACGAATAAGGGAATGAGTGGTATGGAGATATCTATGGACCGTGCTAGTACTCCTTCAAACCATCAGGTAGTGCGGGTGTATGATGGTACTGCGTAATGCAGCGCATCTCCGGAATATGTGGCAATAACTTAATCGTTCCTTTTTCATTCGAGTACAGTAGTGGGTGATATGGAAGGTGTGAGGGCGTAAGCGCTGTATGTATGTAAGATTATGATTATGAGCCGTTCGTGCGAGCCGGCATTTGTTTAAGTATCTTTGCTTATTGCCCGGTGTGAGGCATTCTTGAAGTTTCATATGTTTTTATGGGTAATGGAATACCCATTTGCCAGATTGTGTTAGTTATTTTTCGGACCAGTAACATTTGTTATTGATGGTTTTCTTATAATATATGTAGGTCTCGCAAATCCTGTATCGACTTCGGCGGAAGGACTGTTAAATGCTACACACACTTGAGCTCAACTTAAGATTTTCTTTCTTGCATTTATTTATATTTGATGTGTTTTGATGTTTATTTGACAATGCATTCCATTTTCATGACACCAAGAAGGTTGTTTCGATCTAGTTGACCGATCGAGTCGTACCGACCGACAACTTTAAACATGACTCGACTCGATCGTAACATTTCTTGTCCGGTTCTTAAGTGAACCGAAATTGGGGTGTTACAGATCTATTTGATCAATCGAGGCCATATTAATTGAATTTGTAAATTGATTTATTAAATTAGTTTCTGATTCATATCCATTGACCATCTTTATAAAATCTTTTAATTTTAATTCCTTCAATCTACTTGTTAATTTTTCAATAAATTCTTCATTTATTTAAGGTCTAGTATTAAATTTAGTAGTTAATATAGGGAGTTTTATTAATACTGGTTTAACCAATTCTTTACCTACTTTATCTTTTGCTTTTACTCTTGGAGTCCTATTGTCTTCAAGTAAAGATAATTGTGAAGCAATAGTTTGTAAATGCATATGGGTATAATTATTTTGTTTTATTATTATAGCTAAGTCTTCTTGTTTAGTTTCTGTTTTAACAAAAGACATGGCCATTACCATATTTAATATGTCCTACATGAGGATGTTTACTAGTTATATTTTCCACATTTATTGTATCCCATTATCTAGTTTCTTTATTTATTAATATCTTTGGAGTAATTAATTTTTTAAACCATTTTTTAAAAGGAATTTCATAACCTAACGCTTCCAAGTCTTTATAATATTGTTCTTTATAATCTTTTAATTGGTTTTCATTAAATGTTTTAAAATACCAATTTCTAAAATTTTTATTTCTATTATTCATAAATTCTTTAGGACTTTTATGTCTATTAGGTTTGAAATCTATTTTCTTAATTTTAAACTCCATTTCAGAGAAACTAGGCTCATCTGTATACAATGCTTGAGGAGTTCTATTTTCTGACATAATAATACTAGCAACATTAGAACTTGATGCTTGATTATTATTTAAGGATGTAAATCTTGTTGATGTACTATGTCTTCCAAATATAATATTAAGATCTCCATTTGTTTCTTATATAATAGTTTCCGCAGATCTTTTTTCTATCTTAGGGGGTACTATTTTTTCTAATTTCCAAGATTCTAGTAATACAATATCTTGCCATTTAATTGTTTTAGGAATTTTAATATTAGATTTACTAGTATCTATTTGAAATAAGGTAGTATTACCTTTCTTTGACATTAATCTTGCATTAGGATTAGTTGATGTCATAACCTTAAAACAAACTCTATATATTATGTTAATATTTTGAGATCCTTCTTTCATATCATATCCTTGTGTTTTCATATTTACACACAAAGCTTCCTTAAGATGAGGATCTGCTAAGGATAATGAAAAGTTAGGATAACAATTAAAATATAGAGGTCCAGTTCCTAAACTGGATTCTATTATTCCTAATAATGAATCTTAAAATTTGTTTTGTCCATTGTCTCTTAAGAATAATAATATAGAAGTATTTAAATCTTCCCTAGTTAAGGGTTTAATAGCTACTTGAACTAAACCTAAATGAATATAATTATATTCTTTACTTAGTTCATCTAATATCTTATTACTTAATAATGATAGGTTATTAGTAAAATTTTGTAAACTAATACTTTCTTCAAAAGTTTTAATAAGATATGCTTATTAAACCTTTATTATATACTTGAGTTCGTTTAATTTTAGGTATAGACCACTTATTTAAACGTTGTTCTATATTATTATAAATTAGTTGTTCTGTTATCTTAGAAGGTTCTAGATCTCTTGAACTCTTGATCAATTGTTGTAAGAAAGCCATTCTTCCACTTAGATTCTACACCTGACACTAGGAATTTCCTAGCAGAACACACTCCTAAGTGCGACTTTGCCTAACCTCGGCCTTGTGTTAACTTACAAGAAGGTGCTGCGTCACCTAGCTTTGGTCATGTCCCTAAGTTTCAGTTTGGCTCTTATCCCACAATCAGGCAGTATCACAAGCTTTCTTAAAACCTTTAAGATTTTATAACTCTTATACAAATTATAAACAATTATAATATCAACAGTTATAAACAAAATAGTTAGAAACATAAACAGTTATAAACATAAATATATCAGAGCATGTCATAAACTGTAAATATATGAAAATGACATATATCCTTTACAGGAGTTTTAAAACCTTGTTTTTGATCGAAATAATTTATATCATAAAGAACATATAGGTTCTTAGAGAACCAAGAAAAGTAAATGTACCAAGAAAGTTGTGCTTTTAGTAAGTCTGGAAACTTTACACTATCTCACTTCCACTATTGGTAAATACAGTCAGTAAATATACTCATACACTCAGTAAATACACAAATACATATACAAACAAATATAGAGATATAGGTATGTATATTAATACAAACTTCTCATACATATAATTATCTGAACTTTATACGTACAAGTTATACATACACATACAAACTTTAAATACAAACATTCATACAAACAAGTACTGTTGAAATCAAATGGAACAGATTTAAATTTTTTTTTTCAATGCGACAGACAAACAAACTTCATACTTAAAACTGAAACGATTTCAAACAGATTGAAACAAACACTGACTGATGAGCGTAGAAAATAAAACAATCAAGATAATAACTCAAACAGAAAGGAAGGAAGAAAGAAAAGACGATTAACCAAATAGACGGACTCATTTCTGGAAAGTTGGTACAAGCAAGATCGAGCCAAACTAGTTTCAGATTATGAGTATGGGCCCAGATGGCAGTATGAGCATGTTATAGTGGCTTATTATGCCAAACATGCAGATAATAAGATTACGAGTTATTAGTGTATACTGAGGTATACAGATTTGTTTGTATATATTAGACAGGATTTTAGGCCTAGATTTAGGTCGTTGTAGTGTTTAGTATCCGTTTGGGATTTTATGGGTACATCATTTGCATGCAGCCTAGGAATTTTAGATCACTCGATTGTGCCCTGTGGGCCCATCTTGATTGAGTTTAGGGTTTCGAACCTTATTTCCTTAATTCCCGCCTATAGAGTCAATTTCAGGATTTCGAGTCACTTTCGAGTTTGGACGGTCTCAATCCGAACTTTCTGTCCATATCTATAGTGCATATACCCATAGGTGGGTCCCACTAGGTCACGAGTTGTTAGATGACCAGATCTTGCCACATGACAAGATCTTAGCCGTCCACTCAGCTTTATCTTCACCATTTGATATCCAGTGCCTTCCCCATGATTTTACATGATTTTCACCTCAACGCCGCCACCACTTCGACTCGTCGCCGGTGAGCCTCCGCCTCGCCTCTGGCCACTGGATTGGTACGACCGTGACCACCTCACGACCGGCTATCCGGATCGGCACCAGTGCCACCGCAGTCGCCGTTGGCAATGACATTTTCTCATTCAATTCTTTGCCGCCGCCGCGATCGTTTCGGCCATTTTCCGGAGCCGGCGAGCCACCACCGGCCGATCCGACCACCCAAGAAGCTTCCCCTCACCTAGATCTACATTTTAAGACAACCCAGGATGACCACCATGGCCGTGATCGATGCCGGCAACGTCGTCGCACCCGGCGGTAACACCGTCCCTTTCCAGCCCATTTCCGGCTACCCATTGGCCGGACTCCTCCGATCGCCACCACCATGATGTTCCCCGTCCTCTCCTCTCTCGATAGCGACTGACGATGACACCAGCCGTGCCAACGTGGCTGTCCTTCGGCGACAGGCACCGCTGCCCGTGTTTGGCCGCAACCACGTCCGCTAGCCCATATCCATGTCCGAGTCCGAGTCTGTCTGTCGTGTCCAGGTCCGCCCAGCCAACCCAACCCATTTTCCAGCCTGGGTTGTGTAAAACCCCGGCAATCGGCCCGAGGGTTTTTACTGTCGGTTCGGTTGTTACCTGAATCAAGTTAGTAGGGTCCGGCCCTTCTTGCCGTGGTTTATATATGATATGTTGTAAGTTGCCCGGCCTTAGCCTCATTCAGTGTTCGGAACGTCTGTTTTGATGCGGCACACCCGCCTTTATGATGTTTCGTCCAATTTAATCGTATATAGTTAGATGTTAGGATTGTGTCTCTCGCGTACCTATTGTGTGCTTACCGTATGTTTGATAACCTTTCGGACCGTCCTAACTCCTTTTGGGACATGCCGTGCAATTCCCAAAGTGGACCCAATTGCTTTAGGGTAAAAACCCTAAGTTTCTTGGGTTTTGAGATAACCCAACCCATACCACTTTTAGCCAACCCAACCCACCTTTAGATAACCCAACTCAACCTATACATCTATAGGTATGACACCCATACTCCTATTGGTATGGCACCCATACCCCATAGGTATGACACCCATACTCTATAGGTATGACACCTACACCTCTAGAGGTATGACACCCATACCTCTATGACATCACTAAGCCAACCCATGCCTCTTTAGGTATGGTGCCCATGCCTATGACATCACCACCCTTCTTCTATAAATTCCACCCCCTTCCCTCACCTTTTCACCTCCAACCAATTCTTCCACTCTCCTTGGCCTCCTTCTTCCTATTTGGAGCTCCAAGCAACCCCTTCCACGTTCTTAACATCCTTGGG
>JAVDBV010060107.1:1262-21124 GCA_032619315.1 Piper longum
TTTACTATATTTGGACAAATAATAGCTCTCTCACCAAAATTCTTATTTGCCCTTTGTCCAATCGTCTTTATGCACATCCTACGAATTGTTTCAGCTAAGCTAACTATTGGCCTCTCCCGTGCTTGCAATATCATGTTGTTAAATGATTCTGAGAAGTTATCACCAAAGCAGCATTCTTCACACGAGGGCTAAATGCATGTCGTGACCAAGATGACAAAGGAATACTATCTAAAAAACCATAAGCCATAGGTTTTATCTTCTTTATAGTAGCCATATGAAGATCAAATTCAGCTCGATTGCAACTTCGCGCAGCTAACCAAAATGTACCCCTCAATGCTCTACCCGGGTGCTTCTTCTTGAAGTTTTCATATAAATGGCGACAACAATACCTATGATCAGCTGCTGGGATGAGTTCTTCAAAAGCCGACATAAGCCCCTATAGGGCAAAAGCAAAAAAATGTATTAAAGCATATAAATAAACCATGTAAATGAATGAACGTCAAAACAAAAGTATACCTTTTGCCTATCTGACATGAACGTCCAACCATGTTCTTCTACGGGACCGATTGACATTAGAAGTTGTCGAAGAAACCAAGTCCAACTGTCTGCATTTTCTGATTCAACGACGGCGAATGCGATAGGATATAATCCATTATTTCCATCTTGTCCGACAGCAGCTAGCAAAATACCTTTCTTTGGACCACTTAAGTGACACCCATCAAGTTCAATTAGAGGACGACAACCAACTAAAAATCCCTTCTTACATGCATCAAAACATACAAGTAGCCTCTTGAAAGTTAAAGGAGAGTATGGAAGTGGTCTTTCAACACTAATCAATGCCCTAGTTCCCGGGTTTGTTTGATGCAATGCTGCACAATAATTGCGCAACTTATGATATTGAGCATCAATACATCCATCTATTTTTGCTAATGCCTTTCTTTTCGCCCTATAAACTGATTGCATTGATACAAAAACATTATAAACTCTCCACATATCATTTTGAATTGTTTTAAGCTTTAAATCTCGATCTTCTCGTACTTTTTCTTCTATTTTCGTTGCAATCCATTTCGCATTGGCTGTACGATTCCGCTCGACTCATACACAAGTATGCTCTGCTCTTAGTGTCTTAATACAAAATGTGTGTTTATCCTTCAAAACTAAAGCATGCAATCTCCAACCACATCCACTTGCAGCACATTCCACCGTATATCTATGAGCTTCATTTTTTTTTCTCTTCAAATCAAACCCATTTTTTATTGCAAATTCCTCTACAGTTCTTCTCAACTCAACACCTGAAGGAAACTCCATTCCTATCAGTAATCTAGGTTCATCTACGTCTTCTTCTTGAAAATGTGCATTGTCATCGCTGTTGGAACAATAATCAGACCTCTCCCCTATATTTGGCCACATTTCCATATCCATGTCATTTGTCTTATCGATCAACTGCTTTCCAACCTTAGTATCCATAACTACATCTACATTTTCAAAATCACTATCCCATGAAGAGTCATCGCAGTCACCAAAGCCTCCATCATCTTCGTTGGCACCTTCATCATCACTATCTATTTCAATCTCTTCACCTGTAGGAGAGGGAAATGAAAAAAGATGGAGAAGAATAAAAGATATAGTAGGCAAATATTAAGTCATCAAAAGTATTTGCTATATGTAATGAAAAATTAAGTTCATATCACTAAATATTTCCAATGCATAGTGACAATTTCTTCATATTATAGAAATATCTAATTTACACTCCACTCTAAATAGTTCAAAGAAATTATTGGAGTTCCAAAAGTTCATAATAATAATAAGGTCATGTGATAAAAATTTCCACTTTAAATGATAGAGGCATTTCAACGAACATTTACCTTGCACCCCACCTTTGCCAAGGCTCAGCGCCGAATTTGCACCACCAAAGTCTGAACATTTGCCATCTTCTACATTGGGACTATCCTTCAGTAAGGACCTGGTCGTAGTGATGGTTGGGGCTACCCTGTCATGCATCTCTTGAGGGACCTCCAACTGTTTCCTCTCCATCATCTCGAGTCTCGCCTTGTCGTCGACGGTTAACAGAGTGGGGAAAGGGCATCAAGTAGATGGTATTGCCTCGTCATCGAAGCAGAGCGGCAATTGAAGCGCGGTGGCCCGGGAACTAAGTAGACGATCAAACCGATCCCTAGCAGGATCAGAACCACTAAAAGCTTCAAATTTCCCCCCAAAGCATGCGCCCCAGTTTGGATGATCCTAATGGTAAGCTCGATCCGGTGCCAATTGGCGACGGTGATCCACACAATGACGCCGATTATCAAAAAGACGATGAGGCGGTAGGTGAGGGGGAAGGCGTCGCGGCAAGAGGAGGAGAGCGTGCAGGCGACGAACCAGAAGAGGCAAGTGATGAGTTTTGAAGGCTGGGAAAAAGTTAACGGAGTTAATAAGAGGGGTGTTAAGTGATGAGTTTTGAAGGAGAGGGGTGTCAAGTGATGTTTTGATTTGGTTGTGGCTGCTCATGAATAGATCACTTGTGGCAGGTTACAACGCTACACACAGCCTGTAGCACTGTGCAACCTAAGAGCACCACAGCAGCAATGAATGACACAACCAACCAGGGGTTGCCAAAATAGGACCGCCTCAGCATTGCCAACCATCTAGGTATTTTTCTACGGCAATACTCGTCAACTTCCCGGAATGCTTTGGTTAGATAATTATCATAGTAGCCGACGACAATTCCCTGGCCCATCTTGTTGAAAAGGCTCACAACATCCTCATCGCAACCAAGCTCATGCCTTATGATCTTGTTCTTGAATAGAATCTCCACATCCTTGGGCGTATTGATGAGATAGTCCATGAAAACCGTGTACGGAGTGAAATAGGCGCGAATCCTTGGCAAGCACTGCTCGAATGCTACGAGGTTTCTGATGAAGGAGTTGGTTGACCCCTCAATGAAGAGGTGGGGGATCTTCAAAAACCCATTTTCAAAACTTATTTCTGGGAAGTTTACTTCATTCCTTCTTTGAAACTTGATGCCGGCCTCGTGCAGCCTTGTCGCCGGAGGGAACACCACCGTGGGTGGCGGCGGCGGTAACGCCGGGGGCTGTATGGTGACAGAAACTTCTTCATTTGAAGGCTCACATTCACGAGGTTTGTGAAGAAGGTACACCAAATGAAGCAAATGATTAGGTTGCAGGTCTTGGGTAACTTCCTGGTTGGTCTTCATATGATGGTTGAAGTATTTGGAAGCAATTTTTACCAGCTGGGATCTTGAAGAACCCCATAAAGGGGATCCCAGATAGGTTTTGTAGATCTCGGTGAGGATGGAAAATGGTATTTGGTTCTCGAGGAGCAGTAGATCCCTGCAAACTCCTTGGTCAACCGTATCCCTGCTGTATATTGGGTCTTTCCTCTGTTCTTCGGCATGGCCACCTTCCTCTACGAACTCGCCCAGTCTGGTTGGCATGAAATATTAAAAATTAAATTTCTTATTTGAATTTTAGGTCCGGTTGACATGAAAGAAAGATATATAAATAAAATATTAAGTTTTTGAAGATCATATAATATACAGAAATTTAGAACAAATAGTGTTAAGATGCACGGTTAATGATTCACTTCCGTTTGGTAGGCATGAAAAAAATATAAAGAAATTAAAAAAAAACATACAAAATATAAATGGGCTACGATGAAATGAAAAGAATTTTATGATAAAATTTCTTTGAGGCTCCATATGAAATTTTCTATTTACAACTAAATGTCCGTACGATATGTCTTAATTATAATCATAATTTTACAACACAAAGAAAGGTCAAATGTGGATAAGGATGAGCAAGTGACAGTGTTTTCTGCCAGCGTTCATCCACCCACAGGTCTGTAGTGGAAGCAGGGAGGAGATTTGTTGTGAACCCGCTGCAACAAATCATCTAGTAGAATTTGAAAAATATAACTGTGGCACGTAAATTCTCTATGAGATTCGTACCAATTAAAGGGCTGTTATAACAAGTTTGAGCAAGCGCTACGCCAAATCCAATTCCAGCGAATATTTTAGGGTATAAATCTATATGTAAATATGGTTGACTAGTAATTCCTAATACTCATTAAGAATTGCTAATATTCTAGTGAGTAGACAATATGAATGGGGTTTGATTCTCCGGAGAAGTAGTGATCCAACAAAACTTCATACCTGAGAAAAAGTTCGATCAGGAAGCAAGCATCAAGAACCATCATAAGGTTGAATTCATCACTACCGAAGGAGATCTCCTCCGAGTAGCAACTTCTCGATTCCTGCTCCCTAGCTCGAGCTATTCTGACGTAGTCTGCAAATGAGTGGGTGCTAGATTTTGAGCTTCTGTCAAGAAAGTATTTGAAGTATACCCATTTGATATCCTCCATCTTCCTCAAATGAAGCTTGGATCCACGGCTATTTTGGTGGTGATAGGGGCCGATGGTGATTGTCTGAGGCTCGTAGGCCTTGGGATCGATGTCTCTGATGGCGCGGGGAACATGGAAGATTGTGAAGGTGGTGGAATCAGGAGGGTTAATCGATCGGAGCTTCTCATCTATACGCTTCAGCAGGTCATCCCCTGATGTGCTCTCTGCCTGCCCCATGCTTACCTTCCTTTGGACAGAGAAAGGTGCGTGCCTCGTAAATATACAAAACATTGACCCTGTCAAAGGCAGCTTCCCGGAAAGTGTGAAAATTACGTTTATAAAATTTGGTGAAATTTTGCCTCGTACGGATGAATCCGTGCCAAAATTTGAGTTGATAAATAATATAAGAAAGTTATTATCATTTTTTAATAGTTTATATTGTTAATATTTAAAATTAAATTAATAAATAGAGTTTGTATTATTAATTTAGCATGATTATCTTAAATGTTAATGCCATATTTATCAATTTTGTATTAAATTATGTATTAATTAAATGTAGTCATATTAATTAAACATTATGCTTATCAATTTTTTATAATAACATGTTTATCAAATTTTTCTAATTTTATATAATAATTTTATGAATGTTATTTTTATTAATTATTTGTGAATAATTATAAAAGAGAGAAGAAGATGTTTAATAAGGATAAAGATTTACATATACAATAAACTATTAAGCACATGCTTAGAATTAATCACATGTTAGAAAAAATTGAAAATGAAGGAAAAGGGAAAAAAATCAGATATTTGTTATATTTTGATAAGATTTCTCTTGGCATGAGTGTTTTATTCAATTATTTTGGGTGACAAATAGCCTTTGTGTTTAGTACAAAAAATATACATTTAACGTTTTCACCTTAAAATTGTGAGGTGGCCTCGAAAACCACATCACAAATTCCACGGGTTAAGATGGATAAAAATAAGGTTCTAAACATAAAACAACACATAATGAACTCACAAAAGACACTATCTTAACATCTAATTAATTATAATTCGACCAAACCAAAAGATAAAAATTGGTCAAGTACGTGGCATTCCCAAGGGGCTAGGCACACATACCATAACATACACTAATTACGGCACAAAGGGTCAAACCTAACTAATCTAATTCAAGTAACAATCACACCGAATCGAAAAGGCAAAAGTGCAGGTTTTACAATTTAGTATGTATTTACAATTTCACCAAAATGAAAACTAATGAACACATAATCTCAAATATACATTAAAAATAGAGTTCACATGGGGATCCACGATCATTTGTAAACGGTTTTTTTCTTCTACTGTTTTCACGATTGGTCGAAAAACACTGTTGCTTTCTCTGGAAGACCTATAACAGGACTCGAACTTTCCGTAATGCTAACGCTTTTCTTCTTCAAAGAATCATGGAAGCCATAAAAACCATGCTCAATGCTTTTAGAAAAGCTGCAACTGGGGAAGGAGGACGAACGGACCTGATCTTTCATGTTGGGAGGGAAAACAAAAGTTGAGCAAGTGAACATTCCCTTGACAAAAGCACACAGAGCTCCAGCCTCAAGAAACTCTGCAAGCAAAGCATTGGATTCGGGCACATCATGAGGATTGTTTTTTGAAGTCACGTTTTGCAACCGAATTTGTAATTCAAGAAGGCTAACAAAATACATGTTAAAAGTGTGATGAAATAACACTCATACACAACAAATTTAGGTGAGTGTAAAAGCCAAAGGAGTACAAACAATTCCAATTACAGATCATAAAGTTTATCAAACATTCCATGTTGAAACCATCTTGCTCTTCAGACGCAACTATCAAAATTTCTAGTAGGCAAACAATAATAAAAAAAACTCTATGTACAATTTTAGAAACCAAGCACGCCACAACATAGTCAAAAAATACAATCATCTCCAGTTTAAAAAAAATAACAGAGCTTTTACATCTTGTTAAGCATTGACCTTTCTGACCAATTACACAAACACAAACAAGCAAGCTTGGGAAAAATGTACAGGCTCAAGACTAATTAGAATACCTGCATTTCCTGCTATCACCGACTCCAAATCGCTGCTGAAATCCCTGCAGCCGCCCACCACAAACCAAATAACATCTGGTCATATTTGTTTTTTTTTTTTGGCAAAAATCCTTCAGATGCAAAAATAATATACGTATCTTTCTAAAAAGCACCCAAAAAAATCTAACAAATGAAATAGTCAGATTTTTTTTTCAAAGAAGAAATGCCAAAAACCCCCATAAATACAAAAAGAACATATAATAAGATATTTTCTACTGAAAAAAAAAAACCCAAAAAATGGAAGAGAAAAAATCGGGATACACAAGGGAAGACTGCTGGCCGATTCAGTTGGAGGTGGAGTAGTTGAGCTTGAGGATGATGGAGAAGTTGGGATGACATTAGCTGATGATACTGGCGTCTTTCTGGTTGTTCAGAAAAATTTAGAGGTTAAAAATTCAGCACTCTGTGAGGGCTAGTATACGCACCAAAATGGCCATCACCTCCATAGCCGGCGATCCCATAGATGGGAGCCATGCACTAGCGCTCACCGTTGATCGCACGCTTAATTGTGGCTTCTCATGGGGCGTACGCGGCATCCAAAAAAAATTCTCTTCCTTTTCTCAATCGGTATCTGCGCTTCCGAGACATGCTGCTCTGCATTGGCCTCTTATCTACTCCTCACTCCTCCATGGCCATCTCCACCAACTTTCCTTAGTCAACCATTGCTCAAGGTCTCCAATTTGAGCTCAGTGCCATCGCTTCCGTTTAGGAGGGAAACCATTCTTCACTGTCGTCTGAATGCTGGTAGAGCTACTGGAGAAGAGCTGTCTGTTTGTATTCTGTGTCTCCTCAGCCTTTGATAGTTGAGGGAGCTGTTGATGCCTCCATGGAGTTAGCCGGTTTTGGTTGTTAATGTTTTTTAGTTATTGCTGTAGTAGCTAGGTAGAGATGATGAGTAAGAGACTAGTAATTCCAACCTGCATAAAGTATAAAATTTTATAAAAGATGTGAGATAAGTCAGATTATTCCATAGAATGGAATGATTTTGGTGTATCTAGGATGATACCAAGCCTGTCAATTTCATTAATCAAATGTAACCAACCAATGTGTGATCTTATTGTTGCTACTGAGCAGATACTTGTGTGTTGAGTGATGAGGGGTTACGCTGGACTTGCAAAATGAAATGGTAGAATGCTAAATGTCTTGATCTTTGACAATTGGAATCATGGCAGCATTTTTGCTTTAAGTTGGCTGATCAGATGGAGTTGTGAAATCTACATCTGATCCTTTCATTGAGTGGTGAGGTTCTGGAATCTCCCTGATTGGCTTGTACACTGGGGTCATCCTGGAAACATGCTATACTTTCGTTACTTTTGCTTATCTCACTTTCTATGCTGAGTGTTCGTAGTCCATCTCTATGTTTGATTACTTGCCTATAGATAGAGACACAAGTGTGAATCAAAATCAGCCACTGATAGTGTTTGGCTGCTATATGAATTCATTATTCTTGGAATGCGGATATCACCTGTTTGATGGAAGGCCTGAAATAAAAAACGTTGAGAAAATTGATTAACACTGGTTTGGATTTCTCAACATTTTATCATCTGAAGAGGAGTTCTCTGTTAAGATTAGATATGGGCTGAACCCGTTTTCTTTCTTTGCTTTCCCTGCAGGCGGTTGCACTCTTTGCAATGGGTGGCTATGGAACATATTCAGGCTTCCGGATAAGATATTCTGAGGATGTGGTAAGTTTTTGTGCCAAATTTAATCAAATCAATGTTTGGTTCCCACAGCGTTTAATCAAATCTTACAAAAATGATGCCCTAAAAAGGAACTAAAGTATAGTAGACATTTTCTTCCATTCATTCCTATTGGTTGATGACTGATGAAGGTATCAATATGTAAAATTAAAGTAGTGAGAAGATTGGTCGACCACATATATTTGAACTAATCATGAATATTTATGTGTGAGAAGAAGAATGTGTAAAATGCTTTTTTGGTTCTGGCATTGGTTCATGCTGAAATTTGGCTGTGCTATTAGTGAGTATATACTGCTCATACTTCCCAAGTACTATGTTTTATGTTATATACCTCAATACTGAAAAGGCATGAGTTTTGACAGTTTAATTGCTTTGGCGTTATGAAGAAAAGGCCAAGGCAAAGGTGGAATGTTCTTTTTCTTTGCTCTTGGAGCTACTGGTGGAATCACATCACTGCTAACTTACGATAAACCCATTTTAGAAAGGACGTTATTAACCTGTGCAGATGCAAATATCCGTCTTTCCTCTCCTGTCCAATATTCTGCTTGGAATAATGTTCTGATTAAATTTAGAATTCTTACAGCACAGGAATTGAGTTAAGATGATCATTTTCACAGGGAAATCCAGGTTTGAACAATGTTCACGGCGTGCTAGATAGCGGTATCATGACATTGTTTCTAATCCATGCTGCCCTTGTCTTCAACTTGGCCTCAGTTTCTAGGAGAGTTGCCTAGCTGTGTATGCCAAAGCCCACAATTTACAGAAAACTGAAGTCAGCTTCTGCTAGATTTACAGTTTGCATCTCTTCCTTAAATTCCAATAGAACTTTTATACATTTCTAGGATGTGGCAGACACCCTTTCCCCTATTCTCTCTAATTCCTCCATGCTCCTCTCCTCTGAACTTTGAAGGTAAACCAAGTACACCGTAATCAAGAAATATACCGTAAAATATGGTACCCGTAACCGTATGCTTCTTCGGGTATGAGAAGCTCATAGACGCAAGGGTGAAAATGATGCAGTAAGAAAAGTAAGTAGAGCGTTGCGTCGATCCCATCGACAATAAAATAGCTGGCTCCTCAATGGGACTTATCCCTCAAAGTGGTACTTATCCGAAATAATCTCTAGTAATCTCCCCACTTTTAAAATCGCAAAAATAAAATATTATAGTAATAGGCTCTTCGGAAAGAATTTGTAATGACTCTGTTCAAAGCGTTGTTAATAAATTATATCATCTCTTTAAAAGTAGTTAATCAAGTTGAAAATCTATAGTCCATTATTACTTATAAACAAGATCTTACCCCTACAAGTATTAGATGTGAGACTAAATTGAGGGATCTCATAATCCACCAATCTTAAAAAATTTTATCTTCGAAATTCTTACACATGGCTTGTCGGCCCTTGCGCATGCCCTTCTTTGGCCCGTGAGCAGTAACCTAGCTAACGTCCTTAGTCTAACTCAGTATGTAACATGGAACTAGGTTATTCTAATACTATTTATAACGACTTGGCCCAAAATACAAACTAATGGTTAAGTCATATCTGTCAACTTACGATGAACCCTTTAATTTTTGAAAACAACTTAATCTCATACTTGAGGTTTAATAAACATGAAGTCTAAATAACCCAAATTAAATGAGTTACGATAAATCCATCATTTAACTTGTTCTACGATATAAAACAATCTATCCATCAAATAAGTGAAAAAAAAAAGAGTCTTAAATGAACCTGGTCTCTAAGTTCTTAACAATATACCGGCGAGGTCAAACCACACGGTTTAAACGAACCTAATTCAACATCTAATACAATCTATATAATCTATATGATGCAAGCATGAGAATGCGTGATCAATCAAAAGCTCAAACCATGCGACCTAAACGAACCTAATTCAATATCTAACACAATCTATATAATCTATATGATGTAGACATGAGAATGTGTGATCATATGTCATAAGATTAATTTAAATTAATTATTATATATATATATATATATATATATATATATTTGTAGATTGCAATAAATGATTACAAATATGATATGAATGAATGAAAAAAATAATAACAAAATAATAGTGCAAAAGTTACTAAAAAGAAGATTTAATTAAATTGTAAATATACAAGATCAAAGTTCCATATCACATATTCAATGATGAAAATATATACTTCAAAATATAGTTGATGTACAGGTACCTTGACATGTAACTAACGTTGATGACAAATTGCAATGAACTCCGACGGACGATAATATTGAAAAAACTAAACAAAAGGTAAAAAGGTATTAGTAATACGATTTAAAATTCATGGTAGAAAGATGTGTTTATAAAGATAGTTTTCAATGAAAAGATAAGAAAATGAGAAGATAATGAATCTTGGTATAGAGAATTAAAGAGGTGTGCATGAATGCATGTACAATTAATGTGACATGACTCATGATGTCTTTATGACTCTAATTAAATTATATTTACACAAATTTCATGACTTTTGTAATGATACAACACTAAATAAATTTTTAAATGAGTATGAAGTTAAACTAGTCACATGTATAAAGTAGAAAACCTGAAGCGGTGCGACACTAAACCATAGGTCATACAACTTAGGTATTTGATAACATCGTGACACTAATTGCATGACTAAAAATACCCCCTAAAAATGACCCCTCGAACGTGTAAATGACCCTATTAACTATATATAAAACACAACGCATGTTAAACAAAATCACACCAATAAGCACTCACATGAACCAAAGTTTTCCAAGCCAAAGCAAGAGCAACACCAACTCTCCATAGAACTAAGAGCCAAAAGTCAAATTAAACTAAATTAAACTAAAAAATAAATTGAATCAAACGAAAGGAATAACCAAACTAAAAAACAAATAAAATCCTAAGCCAAAGGGCATATATTTTACAATCTCTCCTTAAAAAAAATTCTGACCTCAGAATTTTCCCAAGAACTTAGAATACTCTGCACTACAAGCAACAAAGAAAATAGTTTAACACAAAGCCAAAACCTCAAACAAGCCAGGATGACTCTTTTACAAATCATCCTCCAACTCCCAAGTAGATTCCTCAACATCTCTATGACCTTGCTATACCTGAACCAATTTCACTACTTTATTGTGTTACATTTTCCCTGACGGTCAAGAATATGCAATGTTTGTTCCTTACATGACAAATTTGTTTGCAATTCAATCTCCTTATAACTGATAATATGAGATGGATCTAAAATATACCTCCTCCATATGGAAATACAGAATACTGAATGAATTGCTAACAGATGTGGAGGCACAGCCAACTTATAAGCTACCTCACTAACCCACTTCAAATTATAAAATAGTCCAATATACCTCAGGCTAAACTTTCTATTCTTCCTAAATCTCATGTTTTCTTTTAAAGATGGTGTAAAACTCGTGATTCGAGTCACGATTTTATAGTTGTTAGCCTATCAGTTCAGCAGTCGGTTCGAGTTGATTATATTTTAGAATACGTGTACTGAGTTGACGCCGGTCGCGTGTATGAGCCATGAGGGTCATGTGTATCCGACTATGTGATGATAACATCATGAATGAGCAGAGAATGAGTTATCAGAATATATAAGAGTATACAATTGATGATTTTAAATTTCTTCATTTTGTGATCGTAGAAATAGTTTTAGGCTGTTTACCGTGTTAGGATGCGTTATGGGGTAGTTTGGGTGGGTTATTAGTTATAGAGCATGTCATTTGGATGTTGGGGTGTTTGTTTTGATTTACGAACTTTTTCTCGATTTTTCTAGATTTTTTTAGGATTTATTACGAGTTAGTTATTATTTTGACTCGAGTAGGAATCAAGTCAATACTTATTTATGAGATTGCCACTATGGTATTATTTCACCTTCCCCGACACTCTCCCCCACCCAAACCCTCGCTGCCTCATCCTCCGCCGCTATTGGAGCTGCCCAGCGATGCCGCCCCGCCCCACCATGGCGTCGCTGTGCTACCCTGACCGTCCTGGCCACGATCAGGTCGTTGTGACGCCGGATTCAACCCGCGATGCCGCCACCGTTTCTTGTTGATTTGCCGCTGTCTAGGCCGCGCCACCACCGCTGTGATGCTAACAACCACTCCCTCGACCTTCTCGACGTTTCCTCCCTACCCAGCGTCGACGTTGAGGCCGGCCATGGGCCCGATTGGAGCGACCCACCACGCCGGCCAGATTCGGTGCCGCCGCCGACGGCCATCGCCGTCGCGGTCGGCTATGTTGTCACCATCATTGGGTCGGGCTCGTCGAGACAGTGCCGACCCTTACCCCCGATTGCCTCACCGTAACAGTTGCCGAAAAATCACCGGAAACCACTGAGTTGCCTGAAGACCGTTGAAACTCGCCGGAAAACCAGATTGCTGGAAATTGCTGGATATTCTACGGAGTTCACCCAGTTGAACCCGATCGAACTTCAGATGCTGTCGAGCGCCTAATTCGAGGTTCGAGATGCACGTACGTCGAAACCCTGACTGTCGTCGATGGCTGACGACGCGTGGTATAATTACCTCTAATTTGATTAATTATAGTTGATGATTATTAACACAGCATGTTAGGATTTATTGACTGATGTAATTAAGATATAATTACTGATGAGATAATAAGTGGCATGGTTAGATCAATTGTGAATGAATGTTAAGTGATCTAATGAGGTAAATTGAGTTTAACAAGTCATTTGATTACGATGTAAATTAGAAATGCATAATAAAATCGGTATGAATAGGATAGTCAGAATTATTTTACATTATAATTATGTGATTGTTATGGATGTTTGATTGTGTTGTATGTAATG
This sequence comes from Piper longum, assembly GCA_032619315.1. Classification (NCBI taxonomy): domain Eukaryota; kingdom Viridiplantae; phylum Streptophyta; class Magnoliopsida; order Piperales; family Piperaceae; genus Piper; species Piper longum. Next base: position 14,226 of record JAVDBV010060107.1, read on the forward strand.
ATCATGTCGAGGTTATGCATCATTTAGGTAACGGGCGTACGCTTTTAGATTTGAAGTGTAGGTACGAAGTAGGAGCTCGCCGCTTAGGCGCGTGGACACTCTTGGAGCTTCTACCAGGTCAGTTTAGGATTCACCTCTTTTTTTTACGCTCTATTCCATCGTATGTTTGGTTTTCTACTTGTAGGATGAGTTAAGTGGCATTTTATAGGGTCCCATTTAACTCGGGCCATTTAGATGATCGCATTTCCGGATTAATAACCCTCGAGGATGAGATCCCTCGAACCACAAGTTGCCTTCGAGCCTATTATATTAAATTCCCTACCCAGGCCTATATATATGTATAGTTTTTGTATTTTCAGAGAGAGATGAAAAGAGGGAGGAGGTCATGGCTTCAGACAAGGCATGTGCTCGTTTGCGGGTTGATGTTGGGGAGGACCCACTTCATCCCGAGGGATCTTGTTAACTCCGCATTTGAATTCCTCACACCCAAAGAACGTGGAGGTTTACGGGTACTGTTTAATACAACGCATGTCTGGACTTGTGGTTTAAAGGTACTGAAGGCAACTGCCTAAGAGTACTCAGCCTTTGGCTCAAAGCTACGAGTAATATGGAGGACGTAGAGGGCTGAGATGAATGAGATTTGATGTAAGACGTAATAGATGAGATGGCCAAGGAAAGAGAATGAGATGGAAAGGGACGCTGCCACTCAAGGGCAACAGCTCCCATTTATGCCTTTGTGAGAGTTTTTAAGGAAGTATATTATGGTTTTTATTCAAGAAGAAGGTTAGCACTCTTATGTCAGTTTGATATTAGTTATTTTTCGGACCGGCAACGCTCGTTAGTGACGGCTTTTTATAATATATGTACGTGATGAGCTTGATCGGATGTGCTAGCTTGGACGGAGGAGCAGCGAGGTCTCTTGCACATACACATGTTTAATGATTGAATGTTTAATATTGTGTTTATGATTTTATTATATTGAAATTGATGTGAGAAAATGCAAAGAGATGATGATACGATGTGAGTTATGAAGAGGATGTGTAGATGGGCTAAGACCCAAGCTCGAAAATGAGTACATAGTAGATTACATTTTATGAATGAAATTGTTGATATGTCAATATATAGTTGTATATGTTGTTTTGACAGGGTGGCACCTAATTGTACTTTTAGGGGAGACTTTGTCTGTTCTTATTTAGAGTTTCTTCTTGATTTTATTGTAATTGTGTTCATGTGTGTGTGAATTGATTTTCATGTCATCCATGTAGTAGCTTGTCAGAATTTTTGTGCATTCATCCATGCATATAGAAAATCATATCTTCATCTTAAGACGCCGAGAGTAGATCCGGGTCGGCTTAACTGAATCTAGTAGATTAACGAACGGTTCGACCGCCGGTAATATTTTCGGGTATGTTCACGGGTGAGCCGAGTCGGGGTGTTACAGATGGCACCTTAAGAAACACAAGAACATTAACCTTAAATTTGAATTCTCGACATCTTAAATCAGTATAGGGCTTTTGTTAATCTTGAGTCACTTTCATTCTTTTCCTTATCTGAGCTACATTTTTTTGAGATTGTCGAACCATATCCGGTTCAGCCACTATAGGTTTACTACCCTCAATCCCACAAGATGATTTACAAGATTTTATATACAATGCCTCAAATGGTGTCATACCAATGCTTTTTTTGTAAATATGATTATAAGAAAGCTCTAGTAAAGGTAGATGTTCCTTACATCTGCCATCAAAATTTAACATACATATTCTAAGCAAAACCTCAAAAGTCTAAATAGTATGTTTAGAATGTCCATCACTTTATAGATGGAAAATAGTACTAAGAGATAATTGAATACTTAATGCTTCATAAAATGCTTCCCAAAATTTAAAAGTAAATCTTGCATCATGATTTGACACTATCTTCTTTCGTATACATAATGCCTTACAATCTTTGAGATATATTACATTATCAATTTCTCTAATATAAATTGTGAGATCCCTCAATTTAGTCTCACATCTAATACCTACCGGGTTAAGATCCTGTTTATAAGTGTGAATAGACTAAAGATCTTTAACTTGGGTTAACCATTTAAAAAAAATGACTTAGGCCCATTATGTTGCACTTTGGGCCGGGTCGTTATAAATAGTTACAGAGCCAACGTTGGCTAGGCTGTTGATCACAGACCAAAAGGTCGTGAGCTGGGGCTAGTAACGGGCTGGCTAGTAATAGGCTAAGTATAGAAATTTTGGAGATGAAATTTCCTAAGGTGGGTGGATTGTGAGATCCTTTAATTTAGTTCTACATCTAATACCTACCCGGCTAAGATTCTGTTTATGAGTGAAAATAGACTATAAATCTTTAACTTAGGTTAACCATTTTAAATAAATGACTTGAGTCCAATATATTGTACTTTAGGCCTTGTTGTTATCGTAATTAAAATAAAATAAGTAGATTTAATCAATCTATCAATAATTACTTAAATATTATCATAACGATTTCTGGTCTTTGGTAAGCTAGAGACAAAATTCATTCATGAACATCCCTAATTATAAGCACTTAGCAACCACTATAGAATCGGGTTCATCTTTCTCAATAAACATGAGTAATGAGAGACTATTTTTCATAATTAAGTTAACCAAATCTATATCTAAGCATGCTTTTTATCTTTTATTTATTAATTGTAATTATCATTGCGGACAGCTAACCCCAACCCGGTAATAATTTAATTTAATTTAATTAATGTTAATAAAAACTTGGAAATATTATTTGCCCGAGAGCATATCCCAAAAGTCGCAAACCGGTTTTTGACAAACACGAACCCAAACCCCAAACACAAACACAAAATCCTCAAACCCCCCTCGACGGAGCTCCACCGCCGCCTCCTTTGCCGCCGCCGCCGCCGCGATGAATCCACTGACGCAGGTGAAGCAGATCCAGAAGATGAGCACGGCTGAGGCCTCCCAGGGCGTGTCGGAGGAGGCGTCGTGGCACGCCAAGTACAAGGACTCCGCCTACGTATTCGTCGGCGGCGTGCCCTACGACCTCACGGAGGGCGACCTCCTCGCCGTCTTCGCCCAGTACGGCGATTGAGTTTTCGCTGTGTGTGTGTGTTGGCTTTTTTCTTGTTTGGTTTGAAATGGTTAGAGTGGTTTTGGGTTTTTTTTTTGGTTTTGTTGATTTGTTTGTTGGTGTGCAGGTATGGGGAGGTTGTTGATGTGAATCTGGTCCGGGATAAGGCCACTGGGAAGTCGAAAGGTTTCGCCTTTCTTGCGTATGAGGATCAGAGGAGTACGATTCTTGCTGTTGGTGAGTGCTGCTGCTGCTGCTTGATCTTGCCATTTGGTCTGTTCTTGTTTTTTTTTTGTAGGTTTTCTAGTGTCTTTGTTGTGTTTTGTTTTTGTTTTTTAATGGTGCTTGTAATGTACTACAAAAGCTCAAATAGGTAAAAAGTATTTATTATTTGCTGTCTGTAAATATATGAATTTTTCATATTTGATATGGTTTATAATTGAGTGGGTTGTTTGGGTAGGATTCATGTCTCCACCCTAATTTGGAGATTAGGGGGGGAGTAATGAAGACAAACAAAGAATTGTAGATACATTTTCAAAGCATTGATTATTTAATTATTGATGTTTTATTTGATAGTTTTATGTAGAATTTGATCCTAGATGTAAATATCCTCCTCTTATGGTTGTTGATTAATTTTGAAGTATTCATGGGTTGATTGATGACATTCATCATCATCCACCTGATCCCAAAGAGTTGAAGTTAGGGTTAAGAATTCTTTCTTTCTACTTCATCTTGTCGTAGGCCACATCTATGTTGAGCTCCAACTTTTCCATACCTATCCTGATTGCCTCCATCTATGTTCTTTTAGGCCTACCACATCCTCTTTACCACAATGGTTGAGTGATGACATTTTTCTTCATAATTTTATACTGGATTTGAATTCCTAATTAATTGCTAATTGATGTCCTCAGATTGTGATTGTTGATACATTTGAGGTGTTGAACAGTTCACTGATGAGACTCTCTGTAATTTAATGAAGGATTTGATTTTTGCTATAGCTTTCTTTAAATTGTGATGGTAGATACATTTTGAAGTATTTGTCAGTTAATTGATCATGCTTTTGGTGTAATTATGTAGGATGTGATTTTATCTTGGCCTTTTCACTACTCTATTGTAGATTATTTTTAAAATTAAAAGAGTGTTGATCAGTTAACTTATGATGTTATTGGCGGAATTAAATGTGAAATCAATGTTAGCTGTGACTGCCTATATATTTTATGTTGCAAGTACAATTTTGTGGTGGATTTTAGATAAATTTACAATCAGAAGAGTGTTGACCAGTTATTTGGAAATGAAATGACTTTAGTTAAATTATGTTGGATTTAACCTTTACTCTGCTTTTCCTTATCATTATGATCAAAAATGCATTTTTCCAAATATTGTTTTAAATTTCATTTGGAACAATATTGATCAGTGTTGACCAGTTATTTGGGAATGAAATGACTTTAGTTAAATTATGTCGGATTTAAACTTTACTCTGCTTTTCCTTATCGTTATGATCAAAAATGCATTTTTCCAAATATTGTTTTAAATTTCATTTGGAAGAATATTGATCAGTTAAATTGAAAACCTCATGATAGAGTTATGGAGAGCTGATCTTATTTATGTTTTTTTACTGTATTTAGTGATTGCACATACTCCTGTGGTTGATTTTAAATTGGTTTAAAATAGGAAGAGATTAGATCAATAAATTGATGTTGTTCATTGAGTTTGTTGGTTGACTGCGTTTGTTAGATAATTTGAACGGGGCCAAGGTTCTTGGCCGGATTGTGAGAGTTGATCATGTGAGCAAGTACAAGAAGAAAGAGCAAGAAGATGAGGAAGAAGAGCAAAGGAAGAGGGAGGCACGTGGTGTTTGTCGTGCCTTTCAGAGAGGAGATTGCACTCGTGGTGCTTCATGCAAGTTTTCCCATAATGAGATGGTAAGACTAATTGATATCTTTTATGAAAAATGGACTTTTCATTGTTCTCCTGAATTTTAATAAAACTGTAGGCGAAACGATAGATCATTACTTGTTGTCTTGACCTAAGATCAGTATTTGTTACTCACTCCTTAATCTTTTGAGCTAATTTGTATTTGTTATACTATCCTTTTTGGGGAAGGCATGTCTGCGTTTTTTAGTTCTAATATGAGAAAGTTGTCATTTACATGTAAGTGCCCTTTGTAGGCATAATATGTTGTCCTCTTCATTTGTTAAGTCATTATTCGCATTACTTTTTGTTAAGGATGCTGCTAGATGGGCAGGAGTGTTTTTATCCAGACCTCCTATGTATGGTTAGTAATTAATGTGGAAAGTTTTTGGTGTTTTGAAATGGTTTTTTTTTCCCTAATTGCTATTCACCATTTGAGTGTTATTTCTATTACCATTTAGTAGGCCTCTGAAACTTTGTTACTTCCTCTCTCTGTCAGCGGAGTGCAAACACAGGCTGGGGAGAAAAAGATGAAAGTAGTTCCAGATGGGATCATGATAAATATGATGGCAGACAGCGGAATGATGACAGGGCTCACCAAGTTGCTTCTAGCAAGGGTCCTAAAGTAGAAGGCAATGACACAAAAAGGAAAACTGGAAGGGATGAGCATAGATCTGGAGAGCATGGTAATGAAGATTCAAAAAGTTATTTGAAAGATAGAGATGGAGTAGAGACTAGCAAATGGTCAGAAAAGCGTGTAAAGGATGGATCTAATCGAGCACCTTACGATCGAAGAAGAAATGGGAACAAAGCGGAAGATCGAGAGACAAGAGACATTAGAAAACAGTTGGATAGATATGATGCAGACGGCCAGGAAAAAGGATCTAGCAAACATAATGTCGAAAGAAAAAGAAAAGATGACCAATATAATAAAGAGAAATCATCGAGGTATGAGAAAAATCGTGATAGATCAGATATGAGCAGTGAATCTGATTCCAGCTACGATAAACGAAGAAAAGACAAGCAGTCTAGAGACAGCGGTGATGATAGATCAGGTCAGAGACACAGGGATACGCATGAGAGTAGCAAACGTTCAAGATATGAGGATTTTTCATCGTACCGACATAGGGAGGAAGATCAATCGCATCACAGAAGGGACCGTAGGTAGTGAGATGTTCCTTTTTGCTCAAGTACAAGCTCTTATGTTCACATGTTTGTCAATGTGTTATTTGACGAGAACTTTATCAACAATCTGATAGTTCCTGTAGCCTGTAGCCATTGACATGTTTCATTTTTTGTCAAATATTAACGATACCCTCTGATATGGGACTAGAGAATTTGAATTTCATTATATATTGTTCTGAGGGTGCTGTTTTTATTTCTCTTGGAGATATACTTGCTGGAAGCCCTGTATAATGTTTACAGGTCATTGCCTGGGACGAGCTATTCTGTTAAGATGAAGAAAATAGGATGTCGTCGATGCTCTATTGATGCACATTGAGTTCTTGCAAATGAGTTAGCATTAGATTCTGTATGTATGTTAGTCTGGAGCAAGATTTTTGTGAATTTGTTTACATCATGCGACATAAAACTACAATTAAATTAAGGAAGCCCACGAAAAGAGATCTCGCTAGCACAAAATGCAATCTCTCCACTAGGTGAACTTTCTTCATGTGTTCTCTAAACTAGTACATTGGCATTGAACAGGTGTTACATTAATGACAAAAAACTGTGAATTGAGTTACAGTGATTGAGCTTGCAGACAGGGAATGGGTGAAGCTATCAAGGTCCAGGAACAGGATAGGACTTGCTATTGCACATACACTTGTGCGCCACGGGACAGGTCTCGGCCTCCTCAAGTGAAGAACACACAAAGATCACCATCATCAGCCGGCATGGCAAGCATGAACCACGTGCGTGCGACC
>JAVDBV010060109.1:0-16673 GCA_032619315.1 Piper longum
AGGGGGGGGTGGCTAGGGTTTGGAAGAGAAGGGTGTCGGGGGAGAAAGAAAAAACAGTTGGGTGGCATTCTTGTAAATAATACTTGACTCGACTCCGTCTCGAGTCAAAATAATTATTTACTCAAAATAAAATCTAAAAAAATCTTAAAAAAATCGGGAAAATTCCCATAAAATAAAATAAACACATAAAAATCAAAATGACATGCTCTATAACTATCAACCTACCCAAGCTGCCCGTAACGCGTCCTAACGCGGTAAACGGCCTAAAACTAATTCTACGATCAAACTAGATAATAATAATAAAAAAAACTGGACTGCATACTCTCATATATTCTGATAACTCATTCTTTTCTGCTATATTCATGACGTTATCATCATATACTTGGGTACACATGACCCCTCGTAGCTCATACACGGGACTGGAGTCGGCTCAGTACACGTGTTCTGAAACATACTCGACTCGAAAATAACGGTCGAACCGACCGGTTCTAAATATAAAACCCTGACTCGAATCGTGGGTTTTACAGGATGTGTATCCCAGTTAAAGATTATTAAGGTTGAGTGTTTCCAATTGTATGTGTATCCTAATTGGAGATTATGGATGCCATCGTCTAATTTAGATAATGAAGATGATGTACCGGTTTTGCCCAATGTGTATGCCAATTATTTGATTATAGTAGATGGTTCGTGGTTTCCCTTTTATTTTAGATGTTCCACATTAAATATATGTGTGTCATGTATTTTTATCTTTTCTAGTTTGCCTTGTCAAAACATACAACATATAGTTTGGAGATTTTGTGTATTAAAATCCCAACCATGGCTGCAAAAATCGGAATCGGTTTTCGAAGGAGTTAGAATCGGAATCGGAATCGATCTAAATCGGACAGGAATCGGTCCACTTGAATCGGCCTGAATAGGTCATATCCAAAATTTTAACAACTCATAAAATAAATTTATAAAACACATAATTAGATAATTTCTCAACATAAATATACAAGTATAAAAGAGCATCACTATTTATCATCACAATACCACTATTTCATAAATATAATATTTGAAATATCATCATTTATATATAAAATGATAACAATAAATTATTAATACAAGTCCACAAAATGAAAGTTTAGCACAATTTTACATAGTCATAATGGCTAAATAAACTGTCAACCAAAATTGAGATACAAACCTGAATGAGATACAAAATGATCATATCATCCAAATGTCTAAACAACTATACGTAATGGAATACGTCAGCCAAAAACACCCGAGATACTCAATCAGCGTTTACACGAGATACTCAATTAGCCAAATTATAGAATTGGAGTAACAATTTGTAGAAACAATCAACAAATTAGAGTAACAAATTGCAGAAACAATCTACCAAAATAATCCTATAAATTTACACAACATATAATTTCTAATAAAAAATAAAACCTAAATATCAAAATTTACATAAACATAAAATTTTCAGCTAAAATAAAAATTTACTGAAAAAAAAAACAAACCTTTGCAGACAACGACGGGCGAGGTCGGCGGCGGCCGGGCGAGGTGGGAGGGAAGAGGTGGGGTCGGCAGTGGACGGGCGAGGTGGGAGGGCGGAGGCAAGGTGGGAGGGCGGAGGTGGGGTCGGCGGCTGCAGGGCGAGGTCGGAAGTGGCCGGGCGAGGTCAGAGGGGGGAGGCGAGGTCGGGGACGACCGCGAGGTAGGAGGGCGGAAGCGAAGTCGGCGGTGGACGGGCGAGGTCAGCAAGCCGAGGCGAGGGCGGAGGCGAGGTCGGAGGGCCGAGTCGAGGTCGGCGGCGGCGGAGGGAGCATCGGGTGAGGTTAGGGTTTTAAATGAAAATTCCAATTTTACCCATGCCAAATTAATTTATTTAATATCTAACCGATAGTAATTTAGTAATTTTACTATAAAAACCGATTTTTCCGATTCACCCCGATTCCGAACCGGTTTGGAATCGGTCAGAATCGGGGCGAATCAGCCGATTTCGAGCCCGATTTACGCCCGACTTATTCAACGCTAAAATCGGCTCGGATCACTCCTAAGCTGATTTAAATCGGCCGATTTCGAGTGAAATCGGCAGATTCTCACAACTATGATCCCAACAAGTAGTATCAGATCCAAGTTCGAACTGGGTTTTCCTATGTCGATTGTGAATATCTCCTTTATGGGTTTTATTTGATGATTTAAGTAGAGTTTTCCAAGTGATGAAAAGTGGGTGTCTGATAAAAAGTGTGAGATTGCAAGACGATGATGGTTTAGGGCCACGCTCGATATGTGAAGGGGAGTTGTCGGTTTTATCCTACATCAGTCATGGATGTTGTTGGTGACTTGTATATAATCTAATAAGAAAGTTTTATTCCCTTAATTAGCTTTTGGATTAAGAGAAACTCGTGATATTTATTGCGAGTTTTTTTTAGTTATTTAAAGTCACTTTTGGGGCCCAAAGCCTAATTTAGGAGCTTGAGTGGGGGCCGAAAGGGCCCAACAATCTTATAAGATAAGTATACTAAATTAGTAATATGAGTTCTATTTATAATAAAATTTTAAAGATATATTTTTATATTTTATTAATATATACTTTTTAACAAAATTTTATAAGTATCCCGCGCACTACGTACCCGAATCTAAAATGAACCCAATTCCGGTCATCTTCCAATGAACCAGTTCGGTTCATAAATCCAATCTACAGACCGGACCGAACCACGTCTTCTTCTTCTTCCTCCCTCCCATCCTACCTGCGCATCTTTCTCCACTTCTATGTCTCTGAATCTTCCACTTTTTTTATATTGTTTACTCCTTCAACCCTCAAAAGATGCAAAATTTATTATTTTTCACCCACTTATCTCCGCCCCCATGCGTCAAAAATTGCAACTTGAGCAGACACGGGGTGCCTCTTTGATGACGGACTACACCTTCTCTATTTTTCCTAGCAGGTGAAATGTAAGATTGGATTTACCAGTATTATATGTTATTGGGTTATGGTCTCTCCTTGCTTCCTTTGGTTTTGCTTTATGGTTGTTGGGTGAAAAACTGCAAACTGCTCTTGCTACTGTTGGTCTGATTTGGTGCTCTTGTTATTGTTTCTCAACTGTTGGTAGTTGTTTACAAGTATTCTTTGGAGAAGATGTAACTTGGTGTAAATGTTGGCTTGTGTTATTGGTGCTACTTGGTGTGCATTCATAGCTTTATTGGCAACCTATCAGTTGGCTCCGGCTCCATATCTCTTGGAACTGAGAAATACAACTTTTGTCAAGTGGGCGTCTTTGGATTTAGATAGTTGTTTGTGTTACTTCATAGGTGCATTGGCAATCTATTAGTTTGGTCCATGGCATTATGGAAATTGAGAGAGAGAGATCTTTTGGCAAGTTAGTTTTTTATATTTTAATGCAAAAACCTTTGTTAGCATACCAAGGTGATAGTTATCCAACCATTGGAAGATACTTTGAGAGGAATGGTTGTCTTTTATATGAAGCTGGATTGATGTACTCAACAAGGCAGCAGTTTCGGAGGCAACCCGCTGAGCAAGGATGACGTAATTGACTGAAGCACAAATTGCTTTGCTTGATTATCTTCACAACACCCGGGGCTTGTCATACATAGATGCTGAGCATATTAGCAAAAACTCACGGAGTTTTCTTGAAACACTTTTGGAGAAGGTGGATGATAAGCAGGAAGTTGGGCAGTCGGTGACAAAGTTCCTTAGGTACCATCCGATTAATGAATTTGAGCCTTTCTTTGAGAGCTTAGGTCTGAAGCCATCAGAGTTCACCCAGTTTCTTCCCTCTGAGCTGATGTTTTTGTGTGATGATGAAATAATGCTACAAAACTACCATGCTTTCTGTGATTATGGAATTCCTCGTGGTAATATTGGAAAGATTTTTCAAGAAGTTGGAGAGATTTTTAGGTATGATTCAGGAATTCCGACTTCAAGCCTTCTATCTTTTGAGAGTTTGGGCCTGCGTAAGTCTGGTGTTATTAAGCTTATCTCATCTTGTCCTCCAGTTTTGACCTGCAATATTGTGTAGGAGGAATTTGTGAAGGTGTTGACCAAGTTGAATGGCTGCAAGTTGGATATCAGTAGATTTATTGAGTACTTAACAGAGAAGGATTCTTATGACTGGAAAAAGGTTTTTGGTGTCTTTTGCAGTCTTGAAAAACTGGGGTTTGGTGAGGAGCAGCTCCAAGAGATTATTCTTCAGCATCCTGACCTTCTATTAGATGATTGTGGACATAGTGGTCTGTCGCTTGTTGCACTGTATTTGAAGTTGGGTGCTGAAATCAATCAAATGAAACAAGCATTTTGAAGCTTCCCCAAATGAAAGTTAGGACATTTACGAGAAACTTACAACAAGGCTTGACATTTTTACTTACGATTGAAATGGAGACTAAAGACATTGGAATTTAATCCAATCCAATCCGGTACTTTTGGGGTCATACTCATTGAAGAAGGCCAAAACTGTTCTGACTGCATTAAGTGTAGGCAAAAGACGGCTGTGTGATATCCTTATGAATGATCCTGATCAGTTGAAAATTTGGTTCTGGAAAGCAAAACTTTCCTGATTACGAACAGTCACAGGGGAACCTACTTCATTACATTAGAAAACCAAGTTCCTAGAGAATTTAGGATTTTCTGAGAACAGTGATGAGATGAAGAAAGCTCTGAAGGCTTTAAGAGGCCATGACTCAAAGCTTCAAGAGAGATTTGATTGTCTTGTCGAGGCTGGGTTAGATCATAAGGACGTCTCGAGGATGGCTAAAGTTGCTCCTCAGATCTTGAATATGAAAAGAGATCTTGAGGAGAAAATTAACCTTCTTCAAAATGATATTGGTTATTCTCTACAAGCACTCACAACATTTCTTCTTTTATGTCATTTACCCAAGGATCAAGCTTAGATATGCAATGTACTGTTGGTTTAAGGACAAAGGTAAGGTGAGGACTGATATGGCCTTAAGCTCAATTGTTTCAACTACTGAAAATGAGTTTTGTAGAAATGTTTGTTAGGCATCACCCAGAAGGGCCTAGATGATGGCAAAATGTTTGTTTGTAGAAATGTGTGTTTTGTTGAGATGTGGCAAAATTTGTTATCAATGTTGTTTCTTGTTATTGCTTGGATTTCAAGAAGAGTACAACATAAGCCTTCATTATCCTATCAATTAACATGTCAATAGTGATATAATGGATATACTTTATGGTTGGTATGGTGATGAAAATATGCTCATTTCGGTTGGCTAAGAATCTGGGAACTTTGGTCGATTTGAATGTTATTTTGCTTCTTGTTCACCTGATGTATCAGCTAGCAGCTCCAGACCAACTCAAGATGATGTAATTGCAGGTATTTATAGAAGATTATTGCTTGGAATTCACTCTTTAACTTACTATCACCAACTTGCTCATCACTCTTTAACTCCCAACAGCTCTTTAGACATCACTTCTGCTTTCATCATAATGACGAAGTCGTGTTGAATTGTATCTCTTTAGTGTTCTTTTGTTAACAAACAAGTGAGATTTTACCAACTAATCGAAGTTCAAATGAAGAGAGGTACAGAGGCCTGTGAAATCCCACCATCTGGTAATTGACTCCTCCATGCGAGAGATGTGGAGGTAAACAAGCAGGATTAAATGGAAGCTTTTATAAAGTTCCATGTGATGGCCACTTGCTCTATTTTCGGGGTAAACTGTTGCATGCTGAGTTTGACAAGTAGCATTGTCCCCAGCACTGGTGACCAACAAGAAGACATCCATGGCCTACATTCACATTACTAACAACTAACATCCTCTTTAGTAGTGTGCATAGAACAATGCCTGGGTCTATCGATGTCCAGCTGCCAAAAGAACACCATGAATCATTTTACTGTGGTTTTCCTTCTTCATTTTGATGTGGGTTTCCACTGATGATTACTATCCTGACTCTCTTGATTTATGGGCATCAAGTTGTAAGGATCGAGACGAGTTCTTTGTTACCCAAGTCCAAAATTTCAAACAGGCAAAACTTCCTGTCTTTGCTGCCTGCTTGTTCAACTTTGCATTCTGATGTATGTTCATGTTCATCAATAGAAGGTGGGGCTTTCTGCACATTGTTGCTCTAAGTTCTATGGTAACCTGAATACATATGTAAAGGAGTCAACGTTTAAGCCTAACAAAAACTACTCTAATTATCTATACAAGCCAATGCAAATCATTTGGTAGTAAACTAAAAAATATTAATACTACCAAAGTAAAAACCCATTTGTCTAGAGTTCTAACGTAAATCTTTTCCTGCATTTAAAAGACTACAATCTTAATCCACGTAAAGCAATGAGATAATTCCATGCTATCATTCAACACAAACCTTGCGGCAACTAATGGTAAAAGTATAATTTAATTTCCCTCGTACCGTCATTAAAAAAAAAAGAAAAAGAAAATAAAAAACCTAACACCACATCTTTAGGAGAGGAAATAAGATACTAAATATTGACTTTAAGGAGTGTAGCTGATGCTTCTCTAAAACCTAAGAATCAAGCAATGTTTGCGTGACTGTCTACGTGATTGATTTACTTAGAAAAACCAATAATTAATTAAGCTTTTTTTATAGAGAATCTTACCAGTTAAACTAGTCCATTAGATGAACTGATGAAGAAAACTTGGGAGTGGATAATCCAAATCCATTTCACTAACAACATGCAATTATTAAACGGCTTGCACATATTAAAAAAAACCAAATTTAACAAGGTAAAAAAAAAGTGTAGAGCGTTCATACATAGATGATACATACCGTATTGTATTGTATTGTATATTTGTATACAAACTCCAAGAGTCATCTTTTTACATTATTTTACTCAACACAAATCCCTGCAAATAAATATCTCTCATTCTTCTCCCCTTCCCCATTCCTCACCTCCTGCCTCTGCCTCACCTTAGCTCAACTCATTTTGTTCCCAAAGATTGTTCTTTTCTGAATCTACAGCAGCTTCTTTATTGGAACCTTATCAGTTATTGTTCATTTTTCATTTGGGTTTTTTTTTTTGGCTCAACTTGTTAGTCCACCACTGGTTTTGGAGAAGTCTGTGAGGTCTATTTTGGTGAAAGGCTGTGTTTTTTTGTGTCCTTTGGAGCTTTCTGATGCTGTATTGATCTGCTGTGGATTTGGATTGCTGGTTTCTGGAAGGTGTAGTTGGAAGGCAGGGAGCTTGCACCTATCTGAGGTGAGTGTTTTTTTTTTTTTTGAGAGGTTTCAATCATAGTTTTTCCTGATTTTTTTATGGTTTCTCTATTGGATGGATTGTAAAGCAATTAGATTTTCCTGCTTTTATGTCTAGGATTCGATTCTGCGTTATGTTTGGATTTGTTTCTGGTTCTGTGGTCGACTGGAATTTGTTCTTTACGTCTGATGTCGTTGCTTTAGGATTGTTTTTTTCTCCTTTTTTCTGTTCGTTCTGCGGAACTTCGATCTTTATAGTGTTGACTAAATCTCTGTGTAGATGACTAGGGGCTTATCTAGATATCAATATTCAAGTGGGTTTTCTACTGAGTGTTAACTTGTTATATCTTCTACGGATTCTGTGAGATGTGAATGTGATTTATCTTTTGCAATTGCACTGGTAGATGTATTGCTCAGACCGTGAAAAGGTCCCATCAGAGCACCTTCTTAGATTTGTAGAAGTTGAATTGTGCCCTATTGTGGATAGCTTGTTGAATCAGTTCTCTGAATATCATATGCTCTCTAGTTTGCATGTTTTCTCCTTTGTATTACTGATGCCAATTGCTGAGACCTTAAAAGAATTTCTGTTTGTTGATTTACTTAGTGTTACTAATGGAAAATCTTGTAACGGTCTTTCCCAAATATTCATGATCTTAGCTGTTTGTCACTTTAAGACCTGAGATTATAGCCATTGTTCAAAGTAAAGTACATATTTTTGCATATTTCAGCAATCAAAGTAAAGTTTAACTGCTTCAATAGTGTTATTGTTTTATTGGATTGTTGAAGCAAGATACATCGCCTGCAGGTTGCAGCTTTTTATTCGATAAATAGAGCTATCTCTATTTTGGAGTAATAACCATTACAATAATGGGACGAGGTAGGGGAAAGGGTAAGAAGCCAAATGCTGTCACTAGCCATGAAGATCCAGGGAGTGGGGGTGAAGAATTTCTACCGGCCTATAGGAGACGAGGGCGGCCTCAGAAGCCATTAAAGGAAGAGCCAGAGCCTGATGATGAAGAAGTAGAGAAAGCCGAAGAGAAAGATGAAGATGGAAAGCCCAATGCTCCAACCAAAGAGATGAAAGGTTCTACAATTGCTGAGAATGGAAGGAAAAGAAAGAGAACCACTCATAACAAAGAAAACAATGTTTCTATTAAGGAAGAGAACACCAATGGAATTCGATCAAGCACTGATGAGTCCACAAAAACAAATGGGTTCAGACAAAATGGAAGCAGGCGCAAGAGTAAGCCTCGAAGAGCTGCTGAGGTCGGTGTGGAATGCAAATAACATTCCAGTAATGCTCCAAGTGAGGCTTCTTCCATTTTTCACCATTAGCAGATACTTCTGGCCTTATATTTTTTTTTTCTCATCTTGATGGAAAACTTTATATGCATCTGTGAGCCTGCTATTCTGCTCTATATTCATCAATGAGGTAAAGTGGTTTATTTTGAAGTAGTAGTTTTTTATATGTGATATTTTGAGACCTAGAAATATGATCTTCTGTTTTGCCCTCCATTTTTTTGCTACATATGTCATATATGTGATTAGGCCTTCTATATGGCTAAAGAGTTAATTTTAACCTTAACTTTTGTTGAGCTCGTTCATATAATTGTTGGGGAAAAAGTGTGACCAGTAATTTGCCCAAGCACTAGAAGTTTCTCGTCAATCGATGTCTTAAACTAAATGTTATTTCTCGTCTACTGATCAGCAGTTTTATTTGATTATCCTCTTAAAATCTGGCTTTATCGGATAAATGGATGTCTGATTAGAAGATCGCCATCTCGTTTTACATGATAAATTGGTCATGTTAAACTCTAATCTAAAAAATATTAAGCTTTTGAAAGATTAGTGTTGGTTGTAAATGATGATTTGGTATACCAAGAAAAATTTACAGCAAAATTTTACACCACTTATCCATATTCATAATAGTTGGCACGGAATGTGGTAAAAACACAATCACTTCTATGGTAGAACCCAGTTTTTTTTAATCTGGTTGAAAAATTATTTTAGAGCAAATCTCCCCTAACTGAGACTTGAGAAGTCAGAGATCATCCTTTTCTTTCTGATCATCCGATATTTTTAACTCTTACACCAAGTACATATTTCATCAATTGTTTCAGATGCTCTTCTGATAACGCAATTTGGTGGCTCTATTCTCATCCTTCAATGGCTTTAGTCGATGGAGATCAGTGCCACCGACCCGTTACATTTGATCATCTGGGTTTTCATGCATCCCCAGTTTCACAACAAATGTAGCTGTAGAACCCTTTCCCAAGCCTTCACTTTCAATCCAAATGTGCCCCTCCATTAGGTTCACATACCTGATTGGTAAAGATAGAAGAAACCTTCATTCATCAAAATTTTTGCAGCTGTAGAACATGGTAGGATAGTGTGTGCAAGGCAAATCAAATACATCTTGCAGATGGCTAGTCCTAGTCCAGTCCTTCCACGACCTCTAGCAGTTCCACTTCTTGATTGTGCAAGCTTGGTGAAGAGATATGGAATGCCCTGAGAACTGATTCCACATCCTGAATCTTCAACCTATAGAAACCAAAAGAAATAGTCACATGCTGTCCCTTTAGAAATCAGAAAAAAAGTGCAAAAATTGATGAATTGTAGACAAAAAAATGGTGTATCATGTCAACCAACCTGAACAAGCAAGAAAAAGTGCCCTTCAGTTGGTATTGGAAAGAATTCGGGTGTCCTTAAATCTCTCAACATATCCAAATTTGTAACATGAACTGCAACAGTAACGCAGCCCTGTTTAGTGAATTTCACAGCATTACCGGCAACATTCAAGATAATTGGCATCAGCCGTTTCTCATCACCAACAACTTGTACTGGCAAATCAGGTGCCAGTAAGAGTTGTACAGGGAGCTTCTTCACAGCAGCAATGGGCTTTATCAAGTTTATGGCCTACAAAAACAAGATTTGGTTTTAGTGGTTCATATGGTATACCACATAGAATCAGTGAACAAGAGCTAGAGGAAATAGGCACCTCTCTAAGAACTGTAGGGAGATTGAATGACCCTTTATCCAGTTCTAGGCTGTCATCTTCAAGCTTGGAAAGATTCAATACATCATCAATGAGCGTGGAAAGAAGGTTTATGCTTTTGAGAATTGTTTCCACCATTATGAGCTGTTCTGGAGTTACTTCTGTTTCAAGTAGCGAAGATAGAGCAGTAATTACATCCATTGCAGTTCGCATTTCATGGTTCACTACCGATAGAAAATCATTCCGAGCACAAATGGCCATTTCTGCCTCCCTTCGCCAAATCAAGCGCAATATTCTGCTCCATGAGCAGATCCCTAGCTCTCGTAGATTCTTCAAGGACTGAAGCATGGGATAGAGGAACAGCTACCTACATAAAGAGGAAACTCCATATTAAAATACGAAAATGCCAGACAATCACACATTCTTCTTCTTCCATTTAATACCGAAAAGGTGTCTAGGTCATGGATCCTAGGAGTTTCATGTAATTACGTACGACAGAGTTGAGATGTTGGATGCCTTCTTGACGTCAACTCTCTTCCTGGCTTGGGATCAATAATGCATGGACATTGGTTGAATTACCGGACAATCATATACCATATGCAGAAAAGATGATGCTGGTGATGGCCATTACACAAGTACAGTTTCATAAAACCACTCGAAGAAGACACCAAATGAAAAGAAAGTGATCGTAAAAACCTGATCTGCAACCACTTCAACAAGTTCCAATTCGTGGGCATGCCACATCCTTGCACTATCAGAAGGAAGCATCAAAACCATAATCGCGTAACCTTCCGCGGAGAGCTCTGCCCAGCCGCTAACTTGAGAGTTGGAAAGATGTAGAAGGGGAACTCTCACAGCAACCACCTCAGGTGGCACATATCTCCCCGTAGGTGGACTAATCCTTGCCAATGGGCATGCGCGTGGAATTCTCAAGGCTCGGTTGCTATCGAATACCTGATTAATCAAAACACTCAAGCTCTAAGTGCAACGAAATCCCAGGCATTATTCGACATATTGCCAAGAATGAACAACATCAAAAGTATACCTGATTGACCACAGGATGTTGGATAGATATGTTTGATGTGGCTGGTATCTGATGTCTTAATGTGTGAGAGAGCTGAAGGCTAGTGCTAGCACGATTTGGCATCCACAGAGCACTTTCCTCCTATCCCAAGATTTTATCAAGCTCAACAAGTGTGGTCTTCAAGATGGTATGCCTATCAAGGGTACTTCGGATTTCATGTGTGAGCATCCTAACATGTCTTCCAGTTTCCTCCTGGGTACGAATGAGACCCATCTCCTTGTCCAATTCTTCAGTCTTGTTCTTCAAAACAGCTCTCGTGTTTTGACACTTAACGGATCAGGGATGATATGAACAAGCATTAGCGCAGTTGTGCACGACACAACCGCCGTCGAAATTTTTGCGATGGTCGTGACAATTGAAACCTTCTTGGAGTGCATGGTAAAAGTCCACAGGTTTATGAGGTGAGTGGCACCACAAAGGAGTATGAATGCCCCAAATAGCATGAGAACCCATCTATATGGGAAGAACGAAGACTTCTTGACAAAATAAACAAGCTCCAAAGGGATGGAGAAATAAGCAAATGAGATTAAGAAGTCTGATATATATTGGTGTTTCACCAACAGCTCATCAGAAGGCCATTGTGGCTCAATGCAGTCGCATCCCTCCATCTTGCAGCAGTCACAAATCTCTTGTAGCTACTTGTGTTCTTGGGAAACATAGGCCATAGAAAAAAAGAGTAAATGACAGAAGTATGAAGTTTTATATGGTGGAGTAACTAAAGAACTCAATGGAAATAAAACCAAATGAGAACAAGTGGAATCTTCTACGAGGAATAGCAAGTCATCATCATCATATTAGAACCAATCTTCTTCAACAGAAAGGATGCTCTCATTAAGTTTTCAACTGGGGAATACGGATGATCACTAGACGAAGTTTCTTCCATCTAGGTACAATCACATCAATCTCAGCTCCAGATTTCCAGTACCTTAGGGAGAAGATACATTAGACCCGCCAACAATTTTTTTTAAAGAAAAGCCAGTAACTGAATTAGCTAACAGCACCTAGAAACGCAGTAAAGAAACAAATAATGACAAACATGGCATTTAATTAATTACTCCACACTAAACATCTTAAAACTGTAGCATTTCATCAATAAAAGCTAATCATAGCTGATTGACCTCATAAAAAAAAAAAACAAAGCAAACTCCAAGAAATAAGAAATATTCAAATATTCTTCTCCATGAACACCATATGATAAATCACCATTTTTTAACCGCATAAGTCTACACCAAACCACTACAAACCCAGTTCAACAAGTGACCAGAAAAGCTAAATTTCAATAAGCTTCCCAAAACACCTCCTCTCCTTATCATTAAAACCCATATCAACAAGCGAACGTTCGCCGGCGAGGAAGGTGAAGAGCGCTACCGTCTCGCACGTGCGATATGGTTTTTTCTTTGCCATGGTCAAATTGGAATCCGATTTAGTGATTAATCACTTAAAAGTACCTAAGTACTTACATTTATATTATATTCATCACTTATCTCACCAAGAGACTTGAGATAAACGATGTTAAGAAAGATATCTAGCCCTTAAATTTTCATGTAATATTAGAATTTTAAAGAAATAAATTTAATTAATGAGTTAAACTCCATCAATGTATTTGAGTGTATTTTAAATTGTATATATACTTGCATAAAATTAATTAATTTTAACATATTATTATATATTTTTTAATATTCTTATCCTTTAATTATTCATATCTTATCGTAATTTACAATTAAAATTACGTTCATTGCATAACGACTAAATATATAAATAAAGAATCATGTGTCCTCGCTTTATTTAGATTTGAGCAAAACCCAATAAATATAAAAGTTTATCTTTATTTTTATATAATAATTTTTATTATCCTTAATATTAAAAATATATAGTCCATTCATATTTTTTTTATAAAGAGTTTTGACACAAAATACGAAATGATCTCTCCAACACATAATTGATTGAAAATTCACATTTTTCTCATTAGTGGTGATATTAAGCCCACCGGGAAGACATTCATAAATTGCCCTTAACTGATAACCTTAACTTTGGACAATGAAATAATTTTAATCGGTGGTATTAAAGTGATCGAAATATAGCTAAAATTCTTTTAATTTGAAATAGTTTTTTTTTTATCCCCCACGACAACGTCGACGCCTGAAAATGTTCAACGCTCTGAAAGCTATGGCTCGGCTTCGGGCCAAAGAGAAGCCGGTCCAAAGCGGGATTTAGGGGCATTTTGGTCAAATTAAAGTCAAAGTGTATGGCCCACAAGGTGGCAGGAAAGCAAGACGTGGCGGCAACATCACCCCAGCGCCGTGCATGAACCTGGGCTCGCCAGTCCACATCGGTGGGCCCATCTAAGCCGGAAGGGTGATTTTGTATTTTCCTTGCGAATATTGTCGGACACGGGCATGCGTCACATGTCCACATCTTGGAGCGGGTTAAAGGCCAATTGATCGCGATACTTTGTTCTGTTTGTGATTTTTTGGTTAACAAACATAACGTCATATTCGTTTTCAATTTGCAGATGCTAAACAACTAAATATGATTTTGTGATCCATTAGATTTATATTTAGATGGACTGCATTGTTGATATTGAGCTAAAAAAATTGATATGCATAGCTAGTTTGTGAACAAACAACCATTTGGATAGGTTCAATACGTGGTCTTTTTGGGCCTCTTTAAATAATTTACTAAATTTATCGAGTTATTTAAAATGGCCGATTAAATATCTTTGACCAGCATTAAGGTGGGCACAGGTGTCATATAACTACCCAGCGAGTAGTTAGATTGTAGTTTTAAAAAGTTTTTTATCAAGAAAAGGAGAAATATTTTTTATGTTAGTGATGAGAAAATTAAAACTAATTACTAAAAAATGAGAATTTTTTTATAGTAATTAGACTACTTTTTTAACAAAAAAAATTCTTTTAAACAGTTACTAATTGCCGCCACCGACAAGCCAAGCCCTAACCTTGGGGCATGGTTGGCTTGGCCCAGGGGCCAAGTAAGGCCGATATCGGTGGCACAACGGCCTTAGTATTTTTTAAAAAGAAAATTACTAAATTTAATCCTTTGAGTATATTAGACAAATCAATATTTTCTCCTTTTTTCTTAATTAGGCCTAATTTTTCCACCCGACGATAGTTTTAAAAAATGTTAGCCCTTTCTTATAAAAAATTCTTTTAAATACTATTATACCCAAGTGGTTTCTTTAAACTTGGTAAGGTTTAAGCTCCTTATTTTTTAACTTAAATTTTTACAAGATTCAATTTTTCTTTGTTGAAAACTACATTATTTAATTTAATATTGATGATATAAAAAATTTATATTATCTAATAAAATATTATATATATAATTTTAAAATCCAGTTGAATCCTGGCTCTCTGTTGAACAAAATATACTACTTACCAATTATAAATCTGAAATGGTTTACAAGTACAGTATTTATAATTTTGGGTTAGGCCCTCCCAGGGACATGATGTCCTCCGAGGTGAACTTAGCCAAACAACATTGGAGAACTTCGATGATATTTTCACATATTATTAATGTAACTAGTGATTACTATAAATTAATCAATTACATAATAAATTAGTTGCGAACCCAATGAATCCCATGTAACAAAATAGGGTCAATGTATCCACATTTTACGCCGTGAATGGGCATTTCAACCACACTTTTTTCTCCACGAAAAACTATTACTCCCTCATCGACAAAAGGGGTAGCCGGTTAATTAACAAAAGAGAATGAGCAGCAAGAACAAGCTAGGATTCGGCAAACACATGTTGATCTCCTACTACCACCAAGGGACAAAACGATGGCTTGGTTCATTTTCACCTCACCTTGTTAATTAGGATTTTTGTGCCACTCACCAATCACTATCCACCTTTGTATATGTGTTTGAAAGAGGTGGTTTGAATATCAAACATTTGTGAATCCAATCTAACTTATTTATATCTAATATAAAATAATTTTTAGATCAAATTTGGTCCCCTTTTCAAATATATAATATGTTCAAAAATATTTAGATCAGATATATATTTGGGGTGACCAACCCATATCTTATCTAAATAGGTATTTTATATATTTAAAATACTATTTTATCATTTTTAATCTATTTTTATATTAAAATTTATATTATTTATATTATTTTAGTCAATTGAGTCAGATTTGAGTTTGGATACAAATTGTGCATATTTGTTGGATATAGATAAAAAAATACACATAACCTTTGGGTTTGTATTTGAATTTTTTAAATTCAGGTTAGATTCAAATCTAGTTATATCTGACATGAACCTATCCCTGATAGTACTAATAAGTTTATTTTTATATTAGAATAAAGTATTATAATTTTTTTTTGGCACAATGCATCTAATAAATAATGAACATTAATTTATGTAATATTTTTATATAGTGAACACACACACACACACATATATATATATATATGTATATATATACACACATTAAAAACATCATTTGGAAAGCATTTACAGGACAAATCAAAAAACTATTTCCACTAGTACTTGTATATAACAAAGCATTAGAAAAATTAAAAAATATATGTATAAAAATTAAATGACACTACCCAAGTTGCAATACCAAGTGACTAATTAGGTCATAGAAACTCTTAAAAAAGTTAGAGATTTAATGCCTCGATTTTGATTATGGTATTATTGTAACGGAGGTCAACTAGCTCACACTGTTCCACTTCCACCGGACTTGTAATAAGCTTAATATAAGTTCCTTGGCATAAATTGACCAAAGTGCCATATGATTAAAATACCTGATCTCAATTCTTTTCCACAATTTAAAAACCAGGAAAGATTAATATGTAACATATTAATATGGTCTGCTGGGCAGTGGGTTAGAAGAGTGTTAGATGAAGAAAATTCATGAATCTTGTTATTAAATTCCATATGTCGAAATTTGACAAGTTAATTACTCAATTATTACAGCAAAAAAATTGCAAAAGCACGCAAATAATTTAGTCCATCTATAAAAATTGCTAGCAATCTCATGCAGTTTTTTTTTTTTTTGATAAAACACTATGCTCTTCTTGATTACATTTGAGTGCTGTTTTTCATTGCCATGTGTGTGTTTTTTCTTTTTATCATATTTATGCTCCAATACTTTTTTTTATGTAGATTTCAGCAAACTTGTTACATGAATTTCGATTTATAAATAAAACTTAGCACTTGATAGCCCTCGCCCTAAAAATAATTCTAGATATAATGACTAATAAATCAAAATAATTTATGATAATTATCGAATTTTGAGTTGAGTTAAAAAGGAAAGTCCTGGTACAAGAACTAAAATATACGTCGAACCACAGAGACAAGAAGCCGAGCAGCCATGCGGAAGGCCAAGGCGAAGCAGCGCCTAACCTACGCCTTCCTCTTCCACCTCCCCCACCACATCATCCTCGTCC
>JAVDBV010060110.1:0-12819 GCA_032619315.1 Piper longum
ACAAATTGTTCGCAATCTACAAAATATATATATATATATATATATATATATATAATATAATAAAGTTATGCGTACTTCAGAATATTCATTGTAGTGACATTTAAGTTCTTCTGCATTATCCCAAATAATTGGGATCAAAGACATTGATCAATCTGCTCAATGAACAATGATCTAGGGTCAACATGAGAATAAATGACAAAGTTGCAATGATAAGATGCTCATTTTAACATCAGCTGTCGTCCTTCATGGTAGAGCAATTCAAGATATTGAGGACATAGATCACAAGCAATTGGCGGAGTTTGTTGGTAACAGTTCAAGTTAATTTCGCTTCTAAATAACAGCCAAATTTGCTGGTAATCTTACGTGATTTGTGTGTGCATTCCCTGTGATGAACTTCAAAGGTGTAAGTCTGGGAGATGAGTGTCAACTAATAATTACACAAGGCGTTTCATAGTCAAACAAATAGGACAATCAAATGCCTTGTTTAAGCTAAATCATGTAGTACTAAACATTTATCGTTTGCAAACATACAACATCACCATTTCATCTCACTTTTCTCCGTTTGAAATGTGAGCATCACCCACAAAGACTTGCTACTTCATTTTTGTATGATTCTGTATCATCTACTGTAAAAACTCGCTACCTTATTTTACATCAGCTTTATGTCCTTGAATTAAAATAAAAGGCAAACATAAATTTTATGTCTGCTTTCATACTGTCTATGAATAAGTTGGCGATGACACTAATACTGTTTTCCTTATTTAAGATTCAGGGCATTCAACGGCTCTACCACTTTATCAAATGCAAATGCACATCTTGAAATGTATCCACATTTAACTCATGCAACTAATAAAGGAGGATCAACTAACACCAATCCCCATTATTAGAAAGTTTTCACTCAACAATGCAGTACAAGTTTTACCTGTCCTTGTCGATAGTGATGGTTTCGAGCTTTTAATATTCTTATAATTGTGTCTGAGGCAAGTTGAAGGGGCATATCTGGAGACAGAGACTGCATATGAATTTGAAAATTTAGTAATGACCTATTTAGTGAATTAATACCCATACATAGACACTAGAAATATTTCACTCACACAACAACCAATAGTAAAATTTTCTCCCAGCTCAATGATCAATAATCCCAAATCGTTTTAGGGTTCTTATTCACCAGTCACTCTTTGTTATTGCCATCATATGAAAAAATCATCAATGAAGAAACATACCTCAAAAACTTGGAGAGGGTCCAAGCATTCACCATGTTTGTGGAGAAGGCGAACAGCTGCTTTAAACATCGGTTGCTTCCCATTTTGTGGATCCAAATACATATCAAGCAGCCTAGCACAATCATCTTTACTCTTATATGAAACAAAACAAAAAAAACTGCAGAAAAAACCATGTCTTCAACAGAAGAAACTCACTGCATATAGGCATCTGCTCTGCCAATCTCTGTACAGTATTCTTCAGCTGCTTCATAATCCCCCAACTTCCTGAAAATAAATTCAACAAAGGAAAAACAATTGAAGTTAATCCACCAAAAGAATGCAGTAGAAAAACAAAAGTGATTACTTTCAAAATTATACATTTATGAGATTTAATGTAAACTATTGAAAGCAACATATTGAAATTTAATACGCTTACAAAGCCAGAATTTGGAGAACTAGTGTTTCTTGCCCAAGTTTCCTATAGAGAATTGCCTGTTATTTAAGAATACAATCTGTTAAGTTCCCTTCCAAACAAATGATCAGTAAAATATATCAAAGACAACCCAGTACCTTTTCTATCCACAGTTCCGATCTTTCAATCAGGTACAGAACTTCTTCAGGATCATACAGGTCCGATGAATGCAAAAACAATTGTAGCGTCTCTCTGATTGATAGTCTAGAAGATCTTCCATCTTCCCGTTCAGATGCACCTCCAGCTTCCAATCCATCACTTGAAGTTTGAGACATGGAGTCCATTTCAACAACCTCAAGTGCAGATTTAGCAAGAGAAACTGCATAAATCGTATGAAACTGGCTATCACCAGATTCTTGTTCTTCAATCAGCCACTGCAAGTACCTATACAGAATAAATTACAATATGAATAATGAAGATGATAAATATTCTTGTCAATATGCCAATGGATTAAAAGTCGCCATGCAAGATATATACTATGTTAGTGTGGGTGCTAGAAAGGTAAATGATGCGACAAAACAGTATATACAGAATAAATTACAAGATGAATAATGAAGATGATAAATATTCTTGTCAACATGCCAATGGATTGAATGCCACCATGTGAGATATATACTACGTTGGTGTGAGTGCTAGAAAGATAAATGATGTGACGAAATAGATCAACCAACTCTAAGATTATGTGCAGTATTCTCCATAATCAATCCAACATCCAATACCTATTAGATTAAGATCTAATATGTTAGTGGAGATGCACTTATGATTTTCAACTTTGGTTAGCCACTTTGAAAAGATGACTTGAGCTCCCATCCATGAATTTGCACTTGAGCCAGATCATTATACACGGTAGGAAAGCCAACCTGCCAACCCACCAAGATTATATAAGACAATGGATTGGACAACATGTACTGTGCCCACGGGATGGAGAAAAAGAATTCTGAGGACAGAAGTTCCTAAGTTGAGTGCATTGTGAGATTCCACAAAATAGTCCCAATTCAAAACTAGATTTGGTGCATTAGAAGTAGTGGGATTAAAGATCAACTTGGATTAACAACTTTGATCAGTTGATTTAGGCCAATCATTTTTCACGAGTAGAGTTATTATAAATGGTATCAGAGTCTATTCATGATCATATTGGATGGTAGGTTGGATCATGGTTTGCAATTCTACGAAATTTCTGCGGAATTTCGCCATAATTCTTATTCCGGCAAATTGCCGGAACGGAAATAAGGTGCAAAACCAATTTCTCAAATCTTGGATTTTGGAGAAATTCCGATGAAAGTTTTGAGAAATTCAGTCAAAAAGGGAAACAAGCGCATGTTAAAGCAAGAGCACATGTTCAAACTGGGAAAAATAAAATAAAAGAATATATTCCTTTGTAAAAGTCGGAGAAGTATATGTCAAAGCTAGAGTATATATCAAAGCTAAAAAAGTAAAGAATAAATTCCTCCTCAATATTAGAGGAATGACAAAAAATCTCACATGACAACCAGCTCAATGACAAAAATGCTCGCCAATACAAGGGTGGTTATATTGATCCACATAAGGCTTCTACTTTCTACTAATTGGGTGTTGTGTCTTCTTTTGTCAACTGTTATGCCTTCTTTCTACTAATTAAATGTTATGTTTCGAATTGACCAATTAACATTTGCATGTTTTAATATTTATGTGCATTTAAATGTATATCAACCTTATCGGTTTAAATACATTGGCTTATGTTGTCTTTTCCACGTCAAATTCATATATTTATGTTTTATATGTTGTTTACATGACAATTTATATATCTATAATGCATATTAACAAATTTTAAAAATTCCAAATTCCTCCGATATAACTCCAGAGATTCCAAATTTACCAAGTTCGAAATGAAACCAAAATTTGATATCACAAACCTTGAGCTGAACTAAATAATTAGGATGAGCTAAACCCAAAGGTCAAGGAGAGTAATTTTGAGACAAAATTTCCTAAAGTGAATGAAATGTAAGATCCCACAAAATTAGTCTCATATCCAATAACTATTGGTGTATCAGTTAGGCTATTGTATGGTGTTAGTATGTATTTCTATTAGCAGGGTAATTTTAATAAACAGCCTAGTCAGTTAGTGGTGCTAGACAGTTGTAAGCAATTACGTTAACAGTCCGGTTAGTCAAAAGTAATTAAATGAAGAGCTAGGATGAGGAGGGTTGTTTGGCTTCCAAGGTGAACAACAAAAGCTCCATTATGCCTCCTCTCCTGGCAGGGAAAACCAGCAGCTGCAAAGGCTCCTTTTCCCTCAACTCAACTACCATAGCCTGCACACAATCAGCCCCTTGGCTGCTTGGTCTCTTGACCATCATCTTAGGGTACTCCTAATTTTCTCAGTGTTTATTGTTATTAGCTGTTTGCTGGAACAAAGACCAGAGTTTGCTGCTGTTTCATTCAGTCTACTACTGCTTTGTTATTGCTTTGTCTTGTATCTTTGGTGGCAATTGAACTCTGGAAATAAGTTCCAAAAATACTTGCAATATAGCCTTATCCTCTTATCTATATCAACATCCTATACACCTTTCACTCCACACATAAGCTTTATAAACCTAAGCAAAAAGCTACCTGAAACAGCTATGTTTATGATTTTCCACTTTGGTTAACTAATATTGAAGAAATAATTTGGCCCATCATGTTGTACATAGGTGTACATTAGTGGAGATCTACTTATGATCTTTAAATTTACAAAACCAATTTTGAAGAAATGATTTGGCCCATCGTATTGCACTTACACATACATTAGTGGGGATGCGCTTATGATCTTTGACTTCAATTTACCAATTTTGAAAAGATGACTAAACCCATCATGTTGCACGTTGTTACATTATAAAATTGTTGATAAAAACTTATGTTTCTCACCTTCCCTTGGCTGCCTAAAATAGTACAGTTAGATCATTCATATTCAACAAGACTATTTCTAACATGTATGCATATGACAACCAGAAAAAATCAGACAAACACATCTCCAAATAAAAGTCTCCAATGTGACCCTGTCATAAGCGTAAAACTTAGAATTATATGAATCAGATTCAAATGACTCTCACAATGTACGCCAGCCAAAACAAGCAAACACAATATTCTCCGAGTCCAAATACAATCACAAGTTTACTAAGTCTAGATCAGGGCCCATTCCAATTTTAGAACACGAATTTTTTATTTTCAATTCAAATTTGAATTATAATGAGCCAAAGCAACATCTAGAATCTGTGAATGCTGATTGTAAATATGAATGTTTTGAAGTGCACTTGGTACAAATCCTTGATCAATAGAACAAAGAAACAAGTATAATATCAATATACCACGTACCTCTGCAAAATTTCCACTTTTTTTGGATCAATTGTAGCTATAACTTTTCCTGTATTAAGGATCATAAAATCAGTAAGTATCATGCACACTAGTAAAAAACCAAATTGTTAAATAAGTTCCTACTACTTAACCAAAATGAAAGGCTCTAACTTCTTGTTCTTATTTTTTCTCATTCACCAGATCCCAAAGAGTTGAAGTCGAGGTAAACAATCATCCTCCAACAAAAATTTAAAATATTACAAAGAATACAATTCACAATCAAAGTTGCCCTCAACAAAAACACTAAATCCTTCTGAAGGACATTAAGTGTCATGCTACATTTCCAATGATTTCCACCATCGCTTTCAATAAGTTATTAGCTCAGACTGCCACTCGATGCTCCATTAATATCAACTTGAACTAGCTTGGAAGCTGAATTGGCCCGATTCTTGATGCCACATCAGTGCATCTCCAATTCAGTCATGGTTACTATCAGGCTCATAAAAATGTATTAGTGCTTAGTTTTCTTCAGTTGAATTAAATAATTTCCTGTTTTGGTACAGCAGATATTTTAAGCGTCATTTATGATAAACAGCAATTCATGAATAAATTTATAGTTGTTAACAAAAATGGAAGTATGCTTGTCAAATCCAGCTCAATAAGCTTGGCTCCAGCTTAGCTCAATTGATTTTAAGACAGCTAAAATCGAAAAAATGAAGCTCAGAAGGAGGCATAAAGTCACTCAGATAACCGCCATAAAGAGAATTATAAGGTGATTAAAGACGCAATAGCAAGGCTAATAAAAAAACAATGGTACAGAAATATCACCAATTCCATTTTCTCCATGAAGCATACACTATACCTGGAGAAAGTTGATTTGCCCTCATGCCAGATGTCAAAATTCTGAGAGCAATGTCTTGATCAATATCTGCAATCTGGAGGATTTTTTTTAAAACAAATCAGCCAAGGTACAACTTCATCAAAAATCAAAAGGAATTTGATAGATATGCAGTTTTTTATTCAAGCAAGTACCCAACCAAGATGCTGCAGCACAAGCTCTTCATCAGATGATAACTCGAGAATCAGTGAGGCCTCTTTTGCAGCAGTTCTCTGGCTAGATATGACATCTATCGATTCAAGCTGAGAATCACCAACGTCCTTCCGCAGTCCTACAGAATAGCTTCTGGACAGAATTTTCCAAATATCAAGAGCCTTTGAACGTGGCCCTTTATTTGCATATAAGTAGGCAAGAGTCCTCAAATGTCCAGAGTCCTGTAATGAAGTTTCTAACTCCTCCTGCACCGGCAATGCAAGTTGCAGTGTCATCCTTCAGACAACTTATCTGGAAACATACACAGACTGCATGGTATTGAAACTTCTAACTAAATGAAAAACTTAAACATGATTAGAGACAACAACCTAGGTATTTAGGGGTCCTACCACAACACAGTAGTTGGGAGAAGAGGCAAGCTGTTCCATCTTATCTTCTTGATTAAGAGCTCGATACAGATGCATTAGAAGAGTATCCACACCCTCGTTCACTAGAGGATCAAAATCCTTGTTCCTTGAAAAAGTCATGTACCTAAAGGTCGCCAATAATTCATTACCTATATGATAACCTTAGCGACTAAAATGAGTGTGAAGAAAAAAGATAAGCACCAATTTTACTCCACTAGATAGAGCAACAATCTACAAACCTGATAAGACTCTGGATGGCAGACTCTAAAAGATCCGCTCTAGTTGGAGGATCTAAAAGATAGTCTCTATCTGCTCCAGTATCTACACCAGCCTTCCTAAGAAACATAGCTCTCTGAATGGCCATTAATCCATTGTCCACAACTTCTTCAATTAGAACCGGGGGAGGATGTAAGCCCCAATATCGGTTTCTGGGTACCTGAAATGCAAAAAAGTAAAAAAAAATAAAAACAAGATGACAATAACATCAGAATCCAATCTCATATGAATCTAAAATCTTTCAGATGGTGAGTAAACAGCATAAAAGAAAAACAAAAGATTAACTCTTGCTCATGAAGTAAAAATGGATCGAAATAATTGTGTGGTCACAAAAAAACACAATGGCAAAATTTAACTAGCAATTTTCCAAACAAGAACTGGTCCTTCTCGTATATATGCCAAATGGTTCCCCCTCACACACCTCATAAAAATTAAACAATAGAGTAAATTCTTCCCATCATCCAGATCCAGAGCAACATTGTAACAAGTACACATAAGTAACAAAGGGAATACATTTCTGTGATATTAGAAGCTTAATCCATTAGCAGCAATTGCGCATAACTTCAGTAATCTGTATCTTGTGCATCACCAAACTAGACTTAACTAAATTAACCATACAGAAAGTCAAGTACCCTCTTGACTCCACTCCTGTTGTCAGCTAACATTAAAACCAGAATAATCAGATCAAGAAAAAAAAAATCCACCTTTTTTGAGAAAGAGGTTGGGGACATAAATCTTAACCAAAATCCATGCAATCACAAATGACAAAATTTTGAAGGCCGGCTGCCCTTGTTTAAACCAAACCTCGTCCTTTATATGGTCTTGGGACCAACAATCCACAAGTATTAAGGAAAATAACAGTAACAAACGAAAATTGTAGTTATAAGCCATTCCATCGGCATATGAGAGGAACCACCGCTGCAAGTAATTAAGTCACCAAAGAAACACAAATTAAACAAGGAGTTCAGAACAGCAGTTACCACTTGTGACCAGCGATTAGGGTCTTGCACAATAAAAGGAAATATCTCAGACGGCCGCATTGTTTCTGACAGCAAGAAATGATTGATAGCTTCCTCGAATTGCAAGTCAAACAACAGGAGGAACCCCACTTGAGCGTGAACGAAGGAAAGCATCTCTTTTGATAGTTCATCTTCGGCCTCCAGCTCTTCTACCAAATAAATGGCTTCCTCATAATACTTCTTTCGCAACAGGTCTTTGATTTGCTCGTCCGGTGGCACTTTTTTTAAACAAAAGGCCTAGGCATTTTAATGCACATAATGTACAACATATGTGTCATATAAATACACTAAATTAAACAAAACGATCATCCGAGAACATGAGTAAAAACACAAAATGACAGTACCTCACCTTAGAAGCTGTTGCAACAACAAGAATATCTCCTCTTCCACTTTCTTCATCCACAATGATTGATCTGCCCATCCTCGGCCCATCAAAAGACATCGATTGAACGCAAACGCCTGTATTCTTGTGGAACACATCCATTTTTTCACCCCGCAAAGCTACAACATGAGATCCAATTTCCCCAACACAATCTGGAGCATTAAGGAAAACTAAGCTTCCGCCCACCGGCTGTCCGAGAGGATTTGTAATGATAGCCAGGTTGTCTACCAGAAGAACCGCTTCTTTATGTCTCCACAACGGTTTCAAACACGGACTTGCTGATTCCGGGAGTAAAAACAAAGGAGTACACTGCCCAGAGCTGCACGAGAACATCACATACCCATCCTTAGTTCCCACAATAACCGAATCCTCCAGCCATGCAATGGCCTTGACCCCATCGCTGCCCTGAATTTCCTTCAAAACCACGCCTTGTCCACCATTTGAGTCGGCCCCCGACACAACCAACTCCATCAAAACCAGCTTCTTTGACGCCGCAGCAGCGACTACGATCGGGTTTCCACCAGCACGACCGGTGAATGCCCTAGAATTTGAGGCGGCCGCAGCTCCCTTCGCCCGACCGCTAATCTTCTGAAGAAAGTTGCGCCTAGCCGATGACTCCACACCGGAACCACCATTTTGCAACCAGTCCCAGCTATCTCCACCGGCCACCCGCTTCGCCACCACCGACACACCCGTTGGATACCTCAATTTCCGCGCGGGCAGCAACAAATGAGCATCGATCAAATACAAGAACCCGTCGGACACAGTAAGAACCCGCTCAATCTCGGGAAAAACATGAATCGAAACCACCGGGGAGTCGCTGACGGACGCATACCGCAAGAACTCGATGATTTTCGAATCGGAATTGTGGCCGGGATGGGAAGCCGGGGAAGAAGGGTTGGCGGAAAGGAGGACGATATCGCCGCCATCAGTGCCAACGTAAACTAGGGTTTGGGAGGGGGAGACGGGGAAGAGCGCGAGCGACTGGATTGACCGGCGGAACGACGGCGGGAAAGCAGAGAACTTGGCCAAGTCGAACTCGGCGAATAGATTAACGACCTTCCAGTCCTTTGGCTGAGCCGCCGCAACCCCAGACCTTGCCGCCGGACTCGCCGCGGTCGCCGTCTCCGGTGATGACGCCGGCGCTGTCGCCGCCGCCATGGAGATCAATATCGGAACCCAGAAAAGATCCGGTCCGCCGTGGCGAAGAAGATGGACCCAGGGGATTGACTGGCAGGTGGTGGGGGTATACAAGGGTGGGCCGTCTTCGGCCCATTTCATTGAGCCCATTTTTTCTATATCTTAATTTTGAGCCCCTTTAGTGCGAATGTTACTGATATGGGCTTGGAAAAGCCAAGTGAGGGAGCCCAACACCAGCAACCTACTAGGCTAATCTTCTTGGAGGCTTGATTATTAGTAAACAAATTTCCACTTTTTCGTTTGCATGAACGTCAATGATCAGCTATCAAACTATACTTAATATATATAGTTAGAGTACATACTCGTTCAGTTGTTTGGAAAGAAAATGGCATTTCTTGCTCAATTAATCCTTCACTGTAGGCCAAGAGGTACACATGCGAACCAATTCCATCTTGGTGCAGGCTTATTTTGAGAAGCCTTTCTGACTTTGAATCCGAGCCACTTGTATTAATTATTTTAAATTATTAATTATTTCGACTTATGTATATTTTTATATTTATTTTATTTTAACAAACTAGTAAATATTTTAAAGATGACAATTATCAAAAGATTTAAAACATCATTTGCACCTATGCTCCAATCTTAAGGATGAGAGGCCGAAAACACAACCAAATAAGTTTTTGTAGGGAATCAAACTACTCAATGCAAAAATCTGAAAACAAGTAGGTGAGGCCGAGAGCAAGACCTATTTTGAAAAGCCTTTCTAACTCTGAATCCAAGCTACTTATATCAATTATTTTGAGCAATTAATTATTTCAACTTATGTATATTTTTATATTTATTTTATTTTAACAAACTAGCAAATATTTCAAAGATGACAATTATCAAAAGATTCAAAATATTAGTTGCGCCTATGCTCCAATCTTAAGGATGAGAGGCTCAAAACACAACCAAATAGGTTTTTATAGGAAATAAAACTACTCAATACAAAAATCTGAAAACAAGTAGGTGAGGCTGAGAGTAGACTTATTTTTAGAAGCCTTTCTGACTCTGAATCCAAGTTACCTATATTAATTATTTTGAGCCATTAATTATTTCAACTTATGCATATTTTTTACATTTATTTTATTTTAACAAACTAGCAAATATTTAAAATATGGCAATTATCAAAAGATTCAAAACATTAGTTGCGCCTATGCTCCAATCTTAAGAATTAGAGGCTCAAAACACAATTACATAGGTTTTTGTAGGGAATAAAACTACTCAATGCAATTTGTAGGCTGAGAGCAGACTTATTTTGAGAAACCTTTCACGCTGTGAATCTGAGCTACCTGTATTAATTATTTTGAACCATTAATTATTTCAACTTATGTATATTTTTTACATTTTTTTACTGTAACAAAGTAGCAAATATTTCAAAGATGACAATTATCAAATGATTCACAATGTTAGTCACGTTTATGCTCCAATCTTTAAGGATTAGAGGCTCAAAACACAACGAAATAGGTTTTTGTAGGGAATAAAACTACTCCATGCAAAAATATGAAAACAAGTAAGTAAGGCCGAGGGTAGACTTATTTTGAGAAGCCTTTCTGATTGTGAATCCGACCAACCTGTATTAATTATTTTGAGCCATTAATTATTTCAGCTTCTTTTTTTTTTTACATTTATTTTGAAAAGCTTTTTTTGTTGGGAGTAAAACTACTCAATGCAAAAATCTGAAAACAAGTAAGTGAAGCCGAGAGCAGACTTATTTTGAGAAACCTTTCTAACTCTGAATTCAAGCTACTTGTATTAATTATTTTGCATTATGTTATTTCAATTTATGTATATTTTTTGCATTTATGTTATTGTAACAAAGGAGCAAGTATTTCAAAGATGATAATTATCAAAAGATTCACAATATCAGTTGTGCTTATGCTCCAATCTTAAGGATTAGAAGCTCAAAACACAACTACATAGGTTTTTGTAGGGAATAAAACTACTCCATAAAAAAATATGAAAACAAGTAGGTGAGGCCGAGTGCAGACTTATTTTGAGAAGCATTTCTGACTCTGAATCCAAGCTACCTATATTAATTATTTTCAATAATTAATTATTTTAACTTATGTATATTTTTTATATTTATTTTATTTTGATGATAATTATCAAAAGATTCAAAACATCATTTGCGCCTATGCTCCAATCTTAAGGATGAGAGGTTCAAAACACAACCAAATAGGTTTTTGTAAGGAATAAAACTACTCAATGCAAAAATCTAAAAACAATTGGTGAAGCCAAGAGTAGACTTATTTTGAGAAGCCTTTCTAACTCTGAATCCAAGCTACTTGTATTAATTATTTTAAGCCATTAAGCCATTAATTATTTCAACTTATGTATATTTTTTATATTTATTTTATTTTGATAATAATTATCAAAAGATTCAAAACATCATTTGCGGCTATGCTCCAATCTTAAGGATGAGAGGCTCAAAACAAAACCAAATAGGTTTTTGTAAGGAATAAAACTACTCAATGCAAAAATCTGAAAACAATTGGTGAAGTCAAGAGCAGACTTATTTTAAGAAGCCTTTCTAACTCTGAATCCAAGCTACTTGTATTAATTATTTTAAGCCATTAAGCCATTAATTATTTCAACTTATGTATATTTTTTACATTTATTTTATTTTAACAAACTAATAAATATTTCAAAGATGACAATTATTAAAAAATTCAAAACATCAATTACATTTACGCTCCAATCTTAAGGATGAATGGCTCAAAATACAACCAAATAAGTTTTTGTAGGAAATAAAACTATTCACTTTAAAAATATGAAAACAAGTAGGTGAAGCGGGGAGTGTGCATGCAGTGACATGTGATAGAGGGGGCATGAGGTTGGTACTACTCGCCGGTCCTCATCTACTGGGGGATTGGACTGGTGGTTAGAAAGCACATAGAAATTGTTATGAAAAACGGGTAATTTTCACCAAAGATAACTAGTTCACTGTGAGAACTATTACCTAGATGACAAACGCGAAAACTATTGTACTAAATAATTACCCCAAGATAAAATTCCCATGAAAGTTGGTGGGACAAGATAGTCTGCTTAAAAACCAACACCTAGACAGAATTTTATCAAGAAAAGTAATATAAATAGCACAATAATTAACACCAACTATACCCGACAATAGCTATTAAATAGACACGAAAAGAAAAGAACAAACACCAGAATTTAATGAGGTTCGGCAATTGCCTACGTCCTCGGACACTACTAAAATAATATTTCACTAAAGAGAAATATTACAAAGAGAGAGAATTACCGATGGTAGAAAAAACAATTACTACCGGTAGAAAAAACAATTACTACTAGTAGAAAGGGAAGTAGGTAATTCAAAATTACCCTTGGGATGAATAACTAAAGAGGGGGAGCGCCCTATTTATAAAAAAAAACTTCTCCCCACTTCCCTCCCAAAGTGATGTGGGATTTTGCAATCCCATACAACAATTCTCCACCTTGACAAAATCTCATACAATTCTCTCACAAATCCAACTATTAGTAGTGTCTACAAATTCCAACTTT